>JBBPBX010007382.1:50693-65480 GCA_038048925.1 Garcialebias charrua
ACTTTAGTTAAAAGAGAACTGTGATGTATTGTACTGTATGTATGCAGATATTTTCTCTCCACATTGCACTGTGACAATACTGTGCCCTAACAAGGCTCATGCCTGCCTTTTTTCTCCATGCCACTAACATCATCATTTTACAGCTTTAATAAATGTAATAACATATTACCGTTCACAAACACACTGCCTGATGCTCAGGCTGTAGCTGATTGGTTAAGGATGGTCTGCAATTTTTTTTTTTGTTGCCTCATTCTCATGTTACATCATCTCACAGAGGGAGATGATGGAAGAAAAGAGGACTGAAGGAGAAGGTGAGAATCATAATTTGAAGTGAGAGAAGTGCTGAAATAGTCTACGGTTCTGTAGAAAAATAAAACATTTGTGCAAGTGATGCTTAAACACACTCCATCCTTCGTCAGGGTATATGCAGAAATTCCAGAGTTGAATTTAATACCTTTTAATACCTTTTTAATACCATCAAAATATTTTTTAATACCATCACGGCACCGAGCTGTAACCGTAGCGGCAACCTGTTGTACTTCAGTTTAGAGCAACTAATTGTAAAGTGATAGATTACTGTCATTTTCTTCCTAAACTTTGGTAGTAAATGTAGTTTTATAACAATTACTGGATACATCAATTTGCTTCTTGCCTCAATAAAAGCACTGACCTACTTGTTATTTAAATCTAACCCAAGAGAAAAAGTTTAATTGTTCCCACACATAACATATCTCTAATGGCAAACAAAAACTGTAAACTTGAAAACAGAACAGTTTAGTTAAAATAATTCAACACTGAACACATGCATAATTCAAAAAGAGAGGTAGAAAATAATAACTACTGTATTTTTCATCCTGTAAGTTGCAGTTTTTTGCATAATTTACATGCCTTGCAACTTATAGGACGAAGTGACATATTTATAGATTTTTTTCCCATATTTATAAACCATAACACTGAAATATGACCGTTTCATTCATTCTGACTGAAAAAAAAAAAAAACAGTTCATGATATCTATTGTAGTAATAGTATGGCATGCTGTTGTATCATGTAATAGGAAAACGTGCCTATAATGACAAATTTAAAAAAGTTCAAGACAAAAACAACTGGACTTTATTTATTATACTATTTATTATACTATTATACTATACTTTATTGTTTTTTTATTGCATTTTTTAGAATTCACCATGTCCTGGATGACTGAGAATCTTCACTAGCTATTAATGACTCAATCGGCCTGCCATACTCTCCCCACCTCTCTGCTTGAACCTTCAATCCAGCAGCAAGCTGCACCACGGTGGCGAAATGCAGCTAATTTGACCATTAAAGTGCATTTATTAAGAAAATGACAGACAGAAAAACACCTCTGCTATAATTTCGAGCTAACAAATAATTGTTTAGGTAATTTTCTTGTTAAATGTCGGCGAAACGAGCCGCGCTCCTTTTTCCTGTTTGTCACCGCTGCACGTTCACGGAGCACACAGGCACTGAGGCAGCAACACTTTTTTTTTTAAATAAAGCCGATTTAACCATTAAAGTACTTTTATTAAGAAAACGTTAGACTGAGACACCCCTTTTGCTATAATTTCGAGCTAACAAACAATTGTTTAGGTACATTTCTTGTTAAATGTCGGAGGATAAAGCCGTGATCCTTTCCTGTTTCTTTTTACAGACATGATACCAGCTGTAGGTGCGCGCGCACACTGACTGACGATATGACGTCTTTGTTTTAGCTAAGGTCCTACTTGGAACATAAAATTAGAAAAGATAAATAAATTCACAGACCTTTTTTTAGACGACAGAACAAGAAAAATATAGTTGTGTAGGTTTAAAAAATTTAATACCTCGTCAGATGACGTTTATTACTTTTTAATACTTTTTAATGGCCTTAATTTGTGTTAATTTCATTTACTACCTTTTAATACCTTTTACAACCCCGCGGATACCCTGTTCGTTAGCATGACTGTTTACCGCATGAGCTTTGTATGTTTGATTTATGGGTTCTGGCATGACTACAAAATAAAAAAGTGTTTTCTCACTTATTTAATGATTTTAACATCAGGATTTAAATTTAATGTGTTAATTACAGTACTCTTTTCAAAAATGCATGTGCCACTTGCTTGACCATAAAAAAAGATTTTTGAGTGTTGGTGGAACCATCTTGGTTCTGTGCAGTATTTAACAGTTGGTAGAGCACTGTTCCACTGTGAGGTGGGGAGTGAGGGGGTGGGGGTAGGGTGGTAGCTTACTTCGATGTGGATGGCTTCCTTTGGCTTTTTGCGGTAAAACAGGCCTTTGATGTCAAAGTTTGGGCAACGCGTGTCCTTCTGAATGGGGGATCGAACCCTCTCCCCCTCACAGGTGATTATCACGTAGGGATCAACAGCTGCAAATGAAAAAAGTCACAATAAATCAATTTAAAAAAAAGCTTTACACAAACTATAATCTATGGAAGCATATTGCAGTCATCCATGAAAAAAAAATTTGGTGCTTATGTAGTAATCCCATGATACGTATGTAGTAAAAACGTGATACTATGTAGTAATAACGTGATACTATGTAGTAAAAACATGATACTATGTAGAAATAACGTGATACGTATGTAGTAAAAACGTGATTATTATGTAGTAAAAACGTGATACTATGTAGTAAAAACGTGATACGTATTTAGTAATAGCGTACAGTAGACCTAAAGAACTTGTGTTGTGCAGGAGTTGTGGTCCCGCCTACAACTCCCGCACAACACAAGTTCTGTGTTAAGAGAGGTGGAAAGAGAAGGTATGGAGACGCCGCTAATGTCGAACCGGTTAACACCATAGACTTAATATGCCTGTGGTTAACACAAACTCCTTTTTTATTTTATTTATCAAAAAAACCAAAAAAAAAAACAGTAAAATAAGTTCAACCAGGTCAGGATCGAACCTGGGTCGTTGGAGCGGAAAGCAGACGCGCTTTCCATTGTGCTACTGAGGCATGTGGCTTTTTGCAGGTCTACTATATATTGAAAGGAACCGCCCCTCCTAAAATACTGGCTACACGAATGTTACATCTATACTTATCACGCTATTACTAAATACTAGGCATGTAACGAGATCTCGTTGTACGAGATCTCGCGATATTAAACTCCCGCGATATCTCTCCTTGAGAGGTAACGTTGTCTCGCGAGATGCTAATGCTAGCGCTAGCAGAGCCCCTAGCAAGTCAGCGTCACGGACAGCATGGCTTCGCCGGATGAAGTTGCTATAGAAGACGCCCCAACTACTGATGGAGGGTCCCGGTGCCGCCCGCAGACGCCTCTACATTGATGGAGGGTCCCGGCGCTGCCGACGCTGCCCCGAATGTAAAGACACGCGTGTAAACACCGGTGTGACCGGTGTTGCCAGATAGAGTCCCACCCACCCAAAGCACTCTTTACCCGCAAAAGTCAGAAGGAAAATCGCGGTGAACCGCCCAATCTGGCAACACTGGTGAGTGACGGCTGCAGATTCAGCGCTGATGCGGATATTTATGTTCAATTTTTGGAAAGTCCTGCGTGAATATCTATTTTTTTAACAAAGTTGAACGTTCTAAGGTCTAAGGAGATTCAATCAGTAAAATGAAGACATCAGTTGGGTTTGTAATACATGTTAAAACAGAATAAAAGCCTTTTTGCGGCATAAAACCGATCTTTGAAGTTTTCTTGAACTAATGTTAAAATCTCGTCTCGTTCTCGCGAGATCTGTGATTTTCTCGTCTCGTCTCGTGAGTTTTGTGTATCGTTACACCCCTACTAAATACGTTATCACGTTATTACTACATAGTATCACGTTTTTACTACATACGTATCACGTTATTACTACATAGTATCACGTTTTTACTACATAGTATCACGTTATTACTACATACGTATCACGTTTTTACTACATAGTATCACGTTATTACTACATAGTATCACGTTTTTACTACATACGTATCACGTGATTACTACATAAGCTCCAAAAAAAAATTTCATGGAAGACTGCAATACGCTTCCGTAATAACCTGCTTTCTATTGAATTACTATTTTTGTATAGCTACATAAGATTATCTTTTTTAATGTATATTAATTGATTTTAACTTAATGGTAATTCAACATAGCAATACACGAGATAAAATTAAAAAAATTTTTTTACTCTGAATCATACTAAATAACTAAAAGCTGTAATAAAATAACTAAAATACATATTTAATTCACCAGGTGTTGCTGATGTTTTCACAGATGTTTATGTACATGGACGTACAGCTTCTGATCAGAGTGGCATTATCTTACCTCCATTGGAGTCTTGTCCCTGCAGTCCCTCAGCATTCATAACGTGGACCTGAGTGACCAGCTGAGGGTAGCCACACATCCCCGTCCAACACGTCTGAGGAGGCTCGTCCAGAGTCAGCTCTCTGCCAACAGGAAGAACATGTACGTACATCTCAAACTGGAGGAGAGGGGCAGTTTCTGCCATGCGACAGAAATAAATCATGCTTATACAGTACTGTATGTATGTAGTTGTATATCGGTGCACCTTTGTTTTACAATATACTGAATTTTGCTGTTAAAGAGGACATGGAGGTAATGTTTGTTCACAAATCTGTAGCAGGATTTTCAGTCTTCTGGTTTCTCCTCATGTCTGCCACAATTACCTTAAAGTACCGAAGGTTGGCTGTTTAAACACATCCTACTCTGAGTTTTCTATCAAAGTGTTCCAGGTAGAGTATGCCCATATTTAGGTTTCTAAAAGGAGATTTAGATGTTGATATGTTTATGTCTATTAAATTTGTTCTTTTTTTTTTTTTTTTTTTTAAAAAAAACAATACAAAACAATCCCATAAATGATAACGTACAAAATATATAAAAAATAAAAGGTAGCAGAAAGAAAAAAAAATTCTTATATCTGCCCCATTTTTTTCAAACAATCAGTTCAACCAATAATAATCTTCCAGTAACAGTACAAAATGAATCTCTTTCTAATTTTCTAACTAATACAATACACATTACGCTACTTCATTTTTTTTATTTTAACAATTCAGTTTTGATCATTTTCTTAAATGTAAACATTGACTTGGCATTTTTAACTTCATTCTCCAACCCATTCCATAATCCAATTCCCTGGATTGAGGTAGAACGTCCCTTCAAACTAGTTCTGAATTTTGATTTTACAAATATGTCTGTCCCCTTAAGATTATAACTTTGTATTTTAACAAAATGCATTTGGATATTTAAGGGTAATGCATTATTCTGAGCCCTATACATAACTGATAAAACATTATAATCTACCAAATCATGGAACTTCAATAACTTCAGTTGATAAAATAATGTGCTTGATGGATGACGGTAATGTTTTCTAGTGATAATTCTTACAGCTCTTTTCTGTAATACAAAAATAGGCTTTGTGATTGTTTTACACGCTTTCCCCCAAACATCAATGCAATAGATTAAGTGTGGAACAATGATTGTGTTATACAACAATATATGCAGCATGTCACCAGGAAACATAAAAAAAATCCAGTCATAGCTGGGATAGTGATGCATGTGTGTAAATATATGTCAGTGTTAGTAACGTTATCTTTGTCGTCCTCAATGAAATGCACTGCTTGTCTGAAATCTTTACTTCTCTGCAAAAACAAATAAATGTCGCTGCAGTCAATACTAATTAGATCTTCACCATATGCGGCTGACTGTTTAAACTATGAACAGGGAAGGGCGTTTCTTTGTTAAATTTATTTTTTTGTAGCACACTTGCTAACTTTATGGTGAATAGTGGAGGACAGAAAATGTGAACGCATAGGAAGATATTTCAAGACTTCGAGTGTTAAAACAGGTTTAAAAGTAGCCGTTAGCTGAGATTTTTTGGGATGGACAAAACTAAAAAATGCACATCCATTATATCAGTTATCGACATTAGCCTTCCCCTCCCAATATCAGAATCGGCGATAGTCCAAATTTCCATGAACACCCTGATGCATGCTCAATAATCCAGGTAGAAAAATCCAAAAAAGCTAAGTCTGGTCCTCTGGACATTCAAAAGACAAAACAATAAAAAATAATAAAAAATGTGGGGGAGGGGGGAGGGGGGTTGCTCTTTGAGTGTCCAAAGGACCAGACTTAGCTTTTTTGGGAGCTCTGATTAAAAGTTTACGATTCTAAAGTTCATAAGGTCCATTAATTACAACCAAAAAGTTTATTAAAATTCATAAAGACATCAGCGTTAGAGGGACTAAATGTTTATTTCCTCTCAGTTACTACTTCAGTGAAGCACAAAGAGACTTTCATGTGTAACAGAGCTGCACTTTGTGACATCACTTGCTTGTAGTTTTATTGGTTTAAATGCTGTGAAACTTCAACACTGTGAGAGATAAAACTGAAGACGTACAGATCAGCACTCAGATATTTCATACAGACAATAAAAGATTTCAATGTGCTGTAACTTGCACAAATTCAACCGATAAGGCATTTTTACGCCTAAATTAGCCATAAACTACTAGTACTTAAAATTTAACTTTTAAACCAATGCAGAAATGATGATTTATATTCTACATGATTTCATGGGCTCCAGTGACCCTATGACATGAAAAGGAAGAAGCGGGTAAAGATAATGGATGGAGGATTTCTTCTTTCTCATGTACTGCCGGCTCATGAAGCTCTGAAATGGTGCAGCTTTGATGTTTAGGGTATTTAAAAAGCTATTTGCTGTCTTTTAGCAGTGAGTTTAGCACACATTTACTTGCAGTCTGAAGGCACATCAGTGAAGACACGGAGCAGAAATTCGCTCTGCTGCCCAGGGTCAAAGGTTGTAGGGATGATGACATAACGGCCTTCCTGCAGCTCCTTCCTGAGGAAGATGCAGCGTGAATTGATGTAGATGGAACCTGCTACTTTCTGCTGGGCTGTGTGCATACGGTACTTTCGATTCAGTTCCACCTGCAGAATGAAAATTAATTTGGCTTCACAAGTTTGAAAATATGCAGCGTGCTTTTCTTGCTTTATGTTTTCTTAGTGTTGTATGTGTGCATTTTTACCTGGTGAATATCAAAGCCTATAGCAAGATTTTCCCCTTTTCCTTCCTGGGGAGTTGCTCTTTTCTCTTTTTGTTGTAAGCAGATCAGCACCTCATCTTCCAACTTCTTCACATCAAACACATACTGGAGGAAGAAACAAAAGAAAAGAAGACAACCTTGTTACACCTTAGCACTGGACACATACCGTATTCCTCACTGTATTATACGCTCCTGTATATAATACGCTTTGTCCAATTATTGCCAATAAACCAGAAAAAACCGTACATAATACGCTTCGGTGTTTAATACGCATCTATTATGCGTCACCGCTACGCGACGCGTCAGCGCCTCATTTGCCCTGCTTAAAATGGCGGCCACAGAAGCGGGCGAGCACCGAAGGAATTTACAACAAAACACGGTAAAAACTATTATTTCTTTGCGAGAAAAAATATATTTCTTAGCTGACTTTATAGCAAACGGGCTCCTGAGCTTAACAAAACTAACGAAATGTTCAAATCAGCTGGATTTAAAAAAGTAGTTTGCCGATTTGCATTCAGGCGGGCGGGTCGGACGCTTTCTTTCTTTAAATTTAGCTAAATAAACGCTTAAAAAATATATTTCTTAGCTGACTTTATAGCACACGGGCTCCTGAGCTTAACCAAATGTGAAATCAGCTGGATTTAAAAATCTGCGGTGTGGTTTATGAGTTACGGTATCTTGCTAACAAAAACAGC
The DNA here is from genome assembly GCA_038048925.1 of Garcialebias charrua. Classification (NCBI taxonomy): domain Eukaryota; kingdom Metazoa; phylum Chordata; class Actinopteri; order Cyprinodontiformes; family Rivulidae; genus Garcialebias; species Garcialebias charrua. The sequence goes on from JBBPBX010007382.1 coordinate 58,431, forward strand.
TAACCTCACAGCTAAATGCAGCTACATCCAGAGCAGGGGGCGGGCAGCGACAGAGTCAGTCCGACCAGAGGAGGCTTTTTTCGGACACATGAGCTAGAAACGGTCTGGAAGTGTCTCCCTAGCAGACAAAAGTGGTGCTGCACCATTTTTTGCCCAAAATGAAAAACAGCGATATCAGAGCGAAAAATGGATCTAAAAATATGGGAAAAAATCCATAGCTAATACGCTTCGGTGTATAATACGCAGGACATTCAAATGAGCAAAAAAGTTGCATATTATATACCGACGAATACGGTACTGCTCACTGAAAACCAGAACACGTGGACCAACCTGAGGGTTCTGCAGGAAGGTGGTCTTGTGATTGATGCAGCCTCCTGATCGGTTGCGAAGAGGATCTTGACGGTGGATCCAGGACCCCCTCATCACCTCCTCCTCCCAAGTCTTGTGGATACTCAAGTAGGAGGTGTTGATGAGGCGGCAAAGGATGAGGTCGGTGAAGTACTGGCAGAAGTCGTCGAACGTCATCCTGCAGAAGGACAGGCAAAAACGAGGAAGACTGGAGAGAGTGGATAGTAACTGGAAGAAAAGAAGATCTTGAACAAGTGCAAAATGAAAGAAAATAGGACCAGAATCAGAACAGTTCCACTCAACAAGTTCACAAGGATAAGCTGTGTTTACGTTAGGGGTGCGAATCTCTCAGTGTCTGGAGAATCGATTCGATTCCAATTTTTGATGCACCGATTCGATTAAAAATCGATTTTGTACTCTAAAACAATTTTTATTCCAGGATTGATTTTCGATTCAGAATCGATTTTCGATTCTGAAACAATTTTCAATTGAAATCATGAAAAGATTAAACAATAATGTAAACAAATAAAACATTTATTTAAAACAATAATGTATGCTTGTAGCAAACATTAATAATGTCAAATAATACAGTATAAATACAGCAGCCTGAATTGTGAGCAGATGGGTATATGAATAGAATGCAGCAGCTTTAATCGGGTCACTGTGCGAGAGGCAGGGGACACCCTGGACATGTCTCCAGTCCATCACAAATAATTCAAAATACAAACGTAAACAAAGATTTCAGCCTACTGTATTGCATAAACATTTAACTCAAAATAAAATAGACTTCAAAATCATATTGCATTCATCCATGTTTCAAATGTGTATGGATGGATTTTGTTTAAAAGATTTGTTTGGTAAATCTTTTCAACAAAAGCCATCTATCCATCATCTTTACCCGCTTTATCCTTATCGGGTCCTGGAGGTCACTGGTTCGGGTCAGATTTCTTCTTCTTTCTGCCACCTTTCATTTTATGTATTCTTTCATATACTATGAGATATGGTTTTATTTTCTTTATCTTTTGGGTTTTAATGTAAAAAAAAAAATAAAAAAATAAAAAATCGATTTTGGGGCTTTTAGAATCGATTCTGAATCGCCAGGACTAAGAATCTCGATTCTTAAAAAAAAAAAAAAAAAAATTCCTGCACCCCTAGTTCACATGCAGTCAGACTCTGTTTATAACAGCAGCACCAAAATCATTGTTTTAGTATTAAACATTTCTCCTGAAACTGGTTTCATGGTGAAAAGAGAAAGCTTCTCATCAGAAAACTGTTAAAGGTGGCAGCTTTAGCTGCTAAATGACATGATCGAAAGTGAACTGTTTTTGTTGAATAGACGGTTAGGAATCAACATCAACATTTAAAATCTACAGATCTCTCTTGTAAATGAGACAGCCTGTCTAAATAACAAATAAATAAAATCAATAACATGAACTACTATTGTGTTTTCAAGCAGAGGTGTCCAAACATTTTCATATGTGGGCCAAAACCTTGAAGATGAAAGGAGTCGTGATCCATAAAAATGTGAAATACATAAATACCGTATATTTTTTTTTTAAGCGTAAGCATTTTTAGTTTTTAGTTTGTTTGTTTATTTGTTTTTTAACTCGGTGTAAACAATATTTTGGAGAAAGGACAAAATTTAATCATTTTGGTGGAGGTGTTCTAAATTATTGTAAAACCAAAGCATTAAAAGGTTCAAAAACAATGTTTTATTACTTTATTTTTTAAATTTAATGTATTTGATTTTATTGATTATCAAAATATTGTATTAAACTTAATATTGCTCATTTTGAGATTTTTTTTTAAATCATTTTTGCTGTTAAACTTAAAAATTATATTAGAAATGGTCATTCAATTTGTAAAAGGTGTATTTGATTTTATTGATTATCAAAATATTGTATTAAACTTAATATTGCTCATTTTGAGATTAAAAAAAATAATAATTTTTGTTGTTAAACTTAAAAATTATATTAGAAATGGTCATTCAATTTGTAAAATCTTTTAAGCCTACCATCCTTAAACTGCAGTTGTGGGCCACACAAAATCACTCCAAGGGCCTCAAATGGCCCCCAGGCTGCACTTTAGACACCCCTGTTTTAAAGGGCCTGTGTCAGATTATCTTCAGTATTCCAGCTGCTGAATTTACAATACATATATTATGAATTATCTTGAATATTTTTGTTCAGTAGGATTCAGGGACCAGATATCTGAATGCAATACAGCATTTAACGATCAGGACGCTGTGCAGATTTTTTTTTTTTACAGTTTCTATTTCAGACTTCCTGCCCAGATCATTTACTGTGTCCATCAGGAACACACCCTATGCTTCTAGGAAACAACTGAAATGCTACTGGAATGAAAATCTTTGTATTGAATGACCACAATCCGATCAAATGGCAGAATCTGATGGTTCAAAGGAGGGTGTGATACCACGAGAGTTTACTAATTCTTCTGTAATAGTCTTCATTTCACCAGCTGGATTTGTGAATGAAAGCTTGTGTAGATAAATCTGGTACGTTTGCATTTCATTAAGTAGAAGTGACGTTAAGGTTTGTGTATTGTCCCTTTAAAGTGGGATTAACCTGTATAAATAAAGGCTGAATGAATGAAAAAAGAGAAATAAAGCAAACAAATGGTGGTTGTAGTCTGCTGTTAAAGGTTCAGTCTGCAGTTTCTGTAGAACTGCAGCACTTAGAAAAAATTTCAACAGGCAAAGCATTCTGATCCCTCCCCCTCAGAGCCATATATGGCTCTGCTCTCCCATGGTCTGTGGAAATTCAAATTCAAGCTCTGTTTTTATTGGCTGGTTACAAATTCTGTTTTTATTGGCTGGAAAATGGCGTGTCACCTTTTCTTTTTAGAAATGCTTATTTACCACCTGGAGAAGCAAGGGGACAATTTTTTTTTTTTTTATTTTTCAGAGATTACCTGGCTAACATCAGTCTGTCAGGAGGTAGTGACAGAGTGAAGAAATATGTTTATAAAAAAAGCTACATACTGAAGCTTTAACATAAGAAAATCTGCAGAAACATCAACAAGAACGCACACAGCACAGTCGCTCTGCATTGATGTAGAAGGTAATCAAGTAAGTATAGATCAATCAGTTAATTCCATTTTAAGTAAAGCTTTAAAACCATGTGAGCGTTTTTGTTTCTCACCAGAACTCGCCGTCGTCCTGCACGGTGACGCCCAGCTTCTCTCGTTCACTCTTGCTCACCTTGTTCCACTCCTCTGAACTGCAGTGAGCAAGAACACATAAGCTCATTCAAACAGTTTCCTCCAACATACCATACCATACCATACCATACCATTTTATTTATAAAGCACTTTAAACAGGAACAAGTCCACACAAAGTGCTGGACAAACAAACACGCAACAGGCAACACAGACAATGAAGTACAACACGAAAAACATAAAAACATTGCAGATCATAAATAAAACGATCCAATACAAATCAGCTGGCATTGAAAGCGATGGAGTAGTAGTGAGTTTTTAACCGGGATTTGAAAACCGAGAGGGAGGGGGCCTGTTTGATGAGCAGCGGTAACTCGTTCCAGAGTCTTGGGCCTGCTACAGAGAAAGCCCTGTCACCCCTGCGCTTAAGGCGAGTTTCTGGAACTATTAAGAGTACCTGATCCTCTGACCTCAAAGCACGTGGAGGGACATATGGGTGTATCAGATCCGAGAGATAGGCGGGGGCGAGACTGTTCAGCGATTTGTAGACATACATGAGAATTTTGAATTGGATTCGAAGATGAACCGGTAGCCAGTGAAGGGAGGCCAAGACTGGTGTAATGTGCTCTCTTTTGCGTGTGCTGGTTAAAAATCGGGCAGCTGCGTTCTGAACCAGTTGTAATCGTGCAATGGTGGCTTGACTGACGCCAAGCAGAAGGGAATTGCAGTAATCCAGCCTAGATGTAATGAATGCGTGAATCACTGTCTCCAGGTTGTTTTTTGATAATATGGGCTTCAGCTTAGACAGACGCCTCAGCTGGAAAAAACAGGATTTGACGATCATGTTTACATGACTGTTGAGTTTCATGGAAGGATCCATTATCACTCCCAGATTTGTGACTTTTTGTTTTTCGGACAGGGGTAGAGCAGACAGGTCAATGCAGTGGTTTGAGGTTGTGTCATTGGGAAGGAACAATATGGCTTCAGACTTCTTATCATTGAAGCTTAAGAAATTTAAAGCCATCCAGTCCCTGATGTCAGCCAGGCAGTCGAGCAGAGGTTGAATAGAGCCTGTACCATTTTGTCTTAGGGGGAAGTAAATTTGACAGTCATCAGCGTAGAAGTGGAAGGGTATATTGTGTTTCCGGAAAATAGCACCGAGTGGCAGCAGGTATAAGGAGAACAAGAGAGGACCCAGGATGGACCCCTGCGGAACCCCCCATTTAAGAGCCGCCACTGCAGAAGTAAAATCGTTGATGGAAACACAAAAGGATCTGTCAGAGAGGTAGGATCTGAACCAGTTTAGGGCTGATCCTGAGATGCCCACCCACTGCTCCAACCTAGCAATGAGGATCTCATGGTCGATGGTGTCGAAAGCGGATGTGAGGTCCAATAGGACAAGCAGCACAGAGTCACCAGTATCTGTGGATAGGAAGATGTCGTTAAAAACCTTCAGTAGGGCAGTCTCAGTGCTGTGGAGGGATTTGAAGCCAGACTGGAATAGCTCGGGGATAGCGTGATCCTCCAGGAAGCACTTTAGTTGGGACTCAACTATTTTCTCTAGAAGTTTAGAAACAAATGGGAGTCTGGAGACAGGCCTGAAGTTGGATAATACTGACGGGTCGAGGTTTGGTTTTTTCAGGAGGGGTTGAACAGCAGCATGTTTTAATGATTTTGGCACCACACCCGAGGATAGACTGCTATTTACAATCGAGAGAATGGAGGGACCTAGAGTGTGAAAAACCTCCTTTAGAAGCCGAGGGGGGACCACATCGAAGGGGGAGCCAGATGGTTTCAGGCTGCACATGACCTGCTCTAGAGAGGACAGAGAGACTGGTTCAAAATGGTCAAACACAGCAACAGATTGAGGTGGGATGGATGGATCGTGAGATGGAGGAGAAATGAGAGCCCTGGTGGTTGCGATTTTATCTAAAAAGAAATGTTGGAAGTTCTCGCACAGCTCAGTCGAGGCTTCCATGGGTGATTGTTCAGTGAGGTGGAGAACAGAGTTTAGGGTGGAGAACAGAACTCGAGGGTTACGAGAGTTTGCAGCAATGATATCAGAGAAGTATTGTGATTTAGCAGTTTTCACTGCTTTCTGATATCGGCGCCACCTCTCTTTTACCATCTGAAAAGAGACCTGCAGTCTGTCTTACATACAACATACTGATGTCTAATTTTACCAAGACAATGAATATACTTTATTAAATTAAAAAACATTTCCCCCAGGTTTATTTTGTGTCTTGATTAAAATCAATCAATTTGATTTATAAAGCTCCTTTTATAATAAAAGCAGCTCAAAGTGCTGTACAGAATAAACTATAAACCCACATTCAAACACTAAACTAAATAAAATGATCTCTAATGTTATAGATGCACATTACAAAATAAATTCAGTAACCCAAAGGGTTTGATTCCTACATTATTTGATAGATGTAAAATTTACTCAAATGTTCAATGATGATGAAAAACTGACATGGAAACAACACATAAATTCTGTAAGAATAAAAATCTTGTGGGTGGTGGCCGAGGGCGGGGACCCTGGCGGTCTGATCCTCGGCTACAGAAGCTGGCCATTGGGACATGGAATGTCACCTCTCTGGTGGGGAAGGAGCCTGAGCTAGTGTGTGAGGTTGAGAGGTTCCGGCTAGAAATAGTCGGACTCACCTCAACACATGGCTCTGGCTCTGGAACCAGTTTCCTTGAGAGGGGTTGGACACTCTTCCACTCTGGAGTTGCCCCTGGTGAGAGGCGCCGAGCAGGAGTGGGCATACTTGTTGCCCCCCATCTTGGTGCCTGTACGTTGGGGTTCACCCCGGTGAACGAGAGGGTAGCCTCCCTTCGCCTACGTGTGGGGGGACGGGCTCTGACTGTTGTTTGTGCCTATGCGCCAAACGGCAGCGCAGATTACCCACCCTTTTTGGAGTCCTTGGAGGGGGTATTGGAGAGTGCGCCTCCTGGGGACTCCCTTGTTCTACTGGGGGACTTCAACGCTCACGTGGGCAATGACAGTGAGACCTGGAGGGGTGTGGTTGGGAGGAACGGCCCCCCTGATCTGAACCCGAGTGGTGTTCTGTTATTGGACTTCTGTGCTCGTCATGGATTGTCCATAACGAACACCATGTTCAGGCATAAGGGTGTACATATGTGCTCTTGGCACCAGGACACCCTAGGTCGCAGTTCGATGATCGACTTTGTTGTTGTCTCATCTGATCTGCGGCCGCATGTCCTGGACACTCGGGTGAAGAGAGGGGCGGAGCTGTCAACTGACCACTACCTGGTGGTGAGTTGGCTCCGATGGTGGGGGAGGATGCCGGTCAGACCTGGCAGACCCAAACGTATTGTGAGGGTCTGCTGGGAACGTCTGGCAGAGTCTCCCGTAAGACGGAGCTTTAACTCCCACCTCCGGGAGAGCTTTGAACACGTTCCGAGGGAGGCGGGGGACATTGAGTCCGAGTGGGCCATGTTCCGCGCCTCTATTGTCGAGGTAGCTTATCGGAGTTGTGGCCACAAGGTTGTTGGTGC
>JBBPBX010007383.1:0-10456 GCA_038048925.1 Garcialebias charrua
GACTGTGGTGACAGCAAAACGCAGAGGAGCGACACTTCATCAGCTAACACGCTAGCTTCAATGCTACCTGGTGGCTCACAACAGACAGAAGAATGTCAGCGCAGCTTTGAGCAGGATGGATTCACATTCATCATATTTTCAGGTGTGGAGCTCTTGAAAGAAGTAATGATAAAATATGTGAAAGATAATTAATTTAGAAGATGTGATGATTAGTTCAAATGATTTTATAACCCTTAGCAAAAAGTAGTATATTAAAGTCCATGACCCACCATGTTTTCAAATTGCATCGCCATTAATATTTATTAGTTTATTTAAAAATAATACAGGAGCGTTTATTTATATTGTAGAGAAATAATGCAAAATGTGTTATTTCATGATTTATAGCAGATTTTAGCAGAAGCTCCGGGAAGATCTGCCCCTCTCCAAATATGGGCATTCACATCACTAAAGATTCCGCCTTGGAGTTACAGGCGGAGTTTTAATAAGCCTTCATCAACTTCCATGACCGCTGCTCTAAGAGAGGAAAAAAAAAGAGAAGCGGTTGCTCACTGATGTCTGTCATATTCTGAGCAGCATCCACGTAGACATACTAGTTTAATTCGCTTGATCGCGACAAATTCATTCATTTCCGCATCGGCTTTTTAATCTCTCCCCTGACCAGACAGGTCGGGAGTAGAAAGGCAGCCGCGGCGCGGAGCTCTGAGCGCGCGGGCTTCCCCGTGCTCTCCCGTGCTTCCCCGTGCTTCCCCGTGCTCTCCGTGCTTCCCCGTGCTCCAGCAACAAGGCTGGGACAGAACCGAGCCCCGGCACGAACTTCAAAGCTGACGCAGCGGAACGGGGAGCCAGGGAGAAGCCGCGCGGCTCGCTCCTCTCTGGGCAGAGGAGAGGAGAGCAGCCAGCAACAGTCGCAGCGGTGTTATATCTTATTAAAAAGGTCTATAAAATAAATAAAAAATAAAAACAGAGCACTGGTCCAGCTGTACACAAAAATGCACCAGGAAATATGCAGTTTTACTCTCACTCTCATAAACCTCCATGGAAACTCATCCCTTCCTTCTGGGTGGAGACGTGACAAAAGTCACTCCACACTTCGACACTTTTCGGCCGCGTTTCCGGATTCATTCGGGACTCGTTTTTTTTTTTTTTTTTTTTAACCCTCGCCTGGCCCAAATGCAAAAATGAAAATAGACGAAATATTCTACTACAGTAATAGTTCAATATGGTGAATTGTTACTGTCATGGTGGGTGTTGTCCTTTAAAGTATACTTCAAGTATACTTTTAAGGTACTTATCTGACTTGAAGTATACTTTTAAGTACTTATCTGAGATATACTAAAAAGAAGTTTATTTAAGTGTACTAAGAGTATACTTATTTTATGCTTTAAAATAAGGCTGTGTAGTAAACTGACTTGAAGTATACTTTTTAGGTACTTATCTGAGATATACTAAAAATAAGTTTATTTAAGTGTACTAAGAGTATACACATTTTATACTTTAAAATAAGGCTGTGTAGTAATCTGTCTTAAAGTATACTTTTTAGGTACTTATCTGAGATATACTAAAAATAAGTTTTTTTAAGTGTACTAAGAGTATACTCATTTTATACTTTAAAATAAGGCTGTGTACTTGAAGTTTAGTTTTTATGAACTACATTAGAAGAATTTATAAATGTAAATTCAATGCATAGTTTAAATCTGTATCTGTTGATCAAAACCAACAAGAATTACAACTCATAGTGCCAAAATCAAAAACGAAACAAAAAAATGGGGAGTGGTTTGTGTTGATTTCCCCTCATGCTTAGCGGTATATTAGTGTTCAATTATAGTTTAAATCTGTATCCGTTGATCAATAAATTATTATTATAAAAAATGTTGAGGATCAATACTTATGTCACATGATTAATTAAAAAATGTCACTGTTTATTCTTCTTCTTTCGGCTTTTCCCTTTTCAGGGGTCGCCACAGAGAGTCATCCTCCTCCACCTCACTCTGTCCTCTGCGTCCTCTGTCCTCACTCCAACTACCTTCATGTCCTCTCTAACTGCATCCATATATCTCCTCTTTTATGTTTAAATATCAGTTAATAAGTAATCCATTATGCCCCCTTGTTTAGGACTGGAACCAATCTCAGCTGCTTTTGTGTAGGGATGCACCGATAAATCGGCCGGCCGATCAATCGGCTCCGATTTCCTTAATTTGGGGAGATCGGTGATCGGCCGATCTTTAAATGAGAAGCCGATTTTATCTAACGATTTTTATATAATTGTCCTCCTTGACCTCACTGCAGCTTTCGACACTGTGGACCATAGTATCCTCCTCCACCGTCTTCATGTGGAGGTCGGTCTCTGCGACACAGTCCTGGACTGGTTCAAATCTTTCCTCTCCAATAGGCTGGAATGTGTTAGTCTTGGCAACGCCACGTCCCAGACAGTTTGTGTCTCCTGTGGTGTCCCTCAGGGGTCGGTTCTGGGGCCCCTGCTGTTTTCCCTTTACATGCTGCCTTTAGGTCAAATTATTAATCAGTTCAACATTTCTTTTCACTGTTATGCCGACGATACACAGCTTTACATCAGGACTGGAGCATCCTCATCTTCCACCTTGTCATCTCCATCTTCACTCACTGCCCTCTCTGCCTGCCTGGAGGCAATTAGGGCATGGATGAATCAGAACTTTCTTCAATTAAACTGCTCCAAGACTGAGGCCATACTGATTGGCACCCCTCACCAGGTACAAACATCTCCTATAACAACACTTTCCTTTTCTGGACAAGACATCCCCCTCTCCACCTCTGTTACTAATCTTGGAATAAAAATGGACTCCAATCTTACATTTGAAAATCACATTAAGCATCTGTTTAAAACTTGCTTCTTCCATCTTCGAAACATCTCCAGACTTCGCCCATCCCTAACTTTTTCCGATGCTGAGAAGCTCGTCCATGCTTTTGTCTCCTCCAGGCTCGACTACTGCAACTCCCTGTTTATTGGAATCCCTGGCAAAAACCTTCAGAAACTTCAATATATTCAAAACAGTGCAGCAAGGATCTTGTTGAGAGTTCGCAAATTTGAACATATTACACCCATTCTCCATAACCTTCATTGGCTTCCTGTCGCCTACAGAATTCAGTACAAAACTGCTCTCATTACACATCAATGCTTACACGGAACTTCACCAGATTATCTGAAGGATATTCTTATTCCATACTCATCCACCCGCTCGCTGCGGTCACAGAACAGCAATCTCCTTCACATTCCGAGAACCAAATTAAGGACCATGGGAGACCGGGCTTTCAGTGTGGCTGCCCCCTGCCTGTGGAACTCTCTTCCTGACTGTCTAAGAGCCCCACAGTCTGTGGTTGACTTTAAGAGCGACTTGAAGACCTTTCTTTTCGACCAAGCATACTCTACCTCCTCATGATTCTACTTTTGATCTTAGCTGATATTGTTATTGATTTTAATTGTTTTATTATTTGTTTTATTGACATTTAATTCTGTTGCTCCTTGTAGCACTTTGAGATTTTCATTAATGAAAAGTGCGTTATAAATTGAATTCATTATTATTATTATTATTATTATCTGCCTCAGCAAAGGTTGGAAAATCCTGAAAATTTAGGGTGCATTTTGACCTTTTAACACCTGAAAATCGGTATTGGCCAAAATCGGAATCGGCAGGTCAGACTTTCTAAAAATCGGTAATCGGTGATCGGCCAGAAAATTGAAATCGGTGCACCCCTACTTTTGTGTGAAGGCAGGAGACACCCAGGACAAGTCACCAGTCCATCACAGAGACAGACAAAGAGACAAACAACCATCCAAACTCCCAGTCAAAGCTAAGAACAATTTACATTTGCACAGAAGAACCAAAAAATTATTCAAACTGAGGACTCAAGTTCTTGATTGAGAGTTCTAATCACTACTGGTAATTATCAATAATAATTGATCATATTTACCAAGCTAAATCATTGTGTGGAGTCTTTAATAATACAGACCAGATCAGATGTGATCAGGCAGTCATATATTCACATGTATGTAAATGTATTATTATTAATACTATAATTAAAGTTGAACCATGCAAATTTGTTTGGAACGAACAAGTGGACCTTTGTGCCTCTTGGTCCCACTGAAGTAGCTCTCAGTCTCAAAAAGTTTGGTGACCCCTGCATTAAAGTATTTCTTCTCCTTGAAAACTGTTTTCTTTTTAAGCTTTAAGATTTTGGGAAGGTGTGGTACCAGATTATCAGTGACACTGACCACAGCAATCTATGAATACAAGCCAAACTGAAATTTAAACAATATTTAGAGGGGACCTATTTTGCAAAATTCTCATTTTGCCACTTGTCATTTTGACAAGTGGCAAAGATTGAACACATTTTTTTTAATAAGAGTAATGAGTGTCACTATTGTACTGATTAATACAGTAGTAGTATTAAGACTACTAAATACATGCCATTTAAATCAATATTATTGCTGATTATTCTGCATAGTATATGCATGCAGTTTGGATAAACTTCCCTCTGTACATTTCGCAGTACATTTCACTGTAACTTTGCCGACCCCCCCAAAATTGCTCTTAAAAAAATTCCCTGTTTATGGTCCCCCCCAATAATGAGATGAAATCTACGCCCTTGGTTTTAGCTAAGGTCCTACACGGACATACATTTAGAAAAGATAAATAAATTCACAGACATTTTTTTCGCCAATAGAACGAGAAAAATATAGTTGTGTACAGTAGGTTTAAAAAAATTAATACCTCGTCAGATGACATTTATTGCTTTTTAATACTTTTTAATGGCCGTAATTTGTGTTAATTTTATTTATTACCTTTTAATATCTTGTACGACCCTGCGGATACCCTGCTTTAGCATAGCATTTTTCACACAAAGCTTTTAATTAAAAAAATCTGTAAACAAGTTCTCAGCTTCTTTTTGCAGAGAAAAACAACTTTTTACACAAAGGCACGGGTTTCAACCTTGAATTTTGAAGCTCAACAACACGGAGATTTATGTTTATGTTGTTTATGTTTATTAAATTTGTTCATTTTTTTTTACAAAAGAAACAATACAAGACAATCCCATAAATGATAATGTACAAAATATAAAAAAATGAAAGGTAGCAGAAAGAAGAATAAATCTTATTATATCTGCCCCTTTTTTCCAACAATCAGATTAAACAATAATAATCTTCAACCAACAGTACAAAATGACTAACTCTTTCTAATTTTCTAACTAATACAATACACATTACGCTATTTCATATATTTTTTTTAACACATTCGTTTTGATCATTTTCTTAAATGTAAACATTGACTTGGCATTTTTAACTACATTCTCCAAGCCATTCCATAATCTAATTCCCTGGATTGAGGTAGAACGTCCCTTCAAACTAGTTCTGAATTGTGGTTTTACAAACATCTCTGTCCCCTTAAGATTATAACAACTTTGTCTTTTAACAAAATGCATTTGGATATTTAAAGGTAATGTATTATTTTGAGCCTATACATAACTGATAAAATATTATAGGCGGCCGTGGCACAGTGGTAATGGCAGTCGACCCCCGATCGGAAGGTTGGAGGTTCGAATCCCGCATCCGCCCACCATGTGTCGTTGTGTCCCTAGGCAAGACACTTAACCCCAAATTGCTCCCGGTAGGTCTGGATGGCGCCTTGCAAGGCAGGCTACCACTACCGGTGTATGAATGTCTGAATGAATGGGTGGATGGTTGGTATTGTAAAGCGCTTTGGGGCTCCTCACAGGGGGCTGGAAAGCGCTATATAAATAAGCTCCATTTACCATTTACCATTATAGTCTACCAAATCATGGAACTTCAATAACTTCAGTTGATGAAATAATGTACTTGATGGATGACGGTAATGTTTTCTAGTGATAATTCTTACAGCTCTTTTCTGTAATACAAAAATAGGCTTTGTGATTGTTTTACACGCTTTCCCCCAAACATCAATACAATAGATTAAGTGTGGAACAATGATTGTGTTATACAACAAATACAGAGCTTTATCATTCAATAGGTCTCTGACTTTGTACAGTACTGCTCAATCGATTTAGCTATTTTTATTCTTACAGAATTTATGTGTTGTTTCCATGTCAGTTTGTCATCAATAATGACACCCAAAAACTTCACCTCATTAGCCGTGTTTCCATCAAGGTTTCTAGGTGCGCATTTTGAAGTATCGCAGCAGAAAAGCTTAATGGAAACGGCAAAATCCGTATTTACTTTCTCAAGTTCGCCAAAAAGTTTATACGCTCGCTTGAGGTGGTTTTTGGGATGTTCGAAAATGAGCAGATGCGCACAGCGACAGATGGAAACACATTTGCCGACTCGTGCTGCCGAAGCGAACATTCACGTCACGTGACTGATCAGCTGTTTCCGCTCCGGACAACATGTAACATCGCTAAAACTAGTTTGTATGACAGAATAAATACAACTCGACCGATAGCAACACGTACCTGAAATATTCTCTCCATTTTGACGAGATGTGTGGCCAGGTTCTGTTTTCAACTGCTACTTCCTGTTTACTGTAGACATGCGCAGTGCTCACGTCTGACGTAATGACGCTGACGTCTGACGTAATGACGCTGTGCGTGGCTTGGTAGATGCGCTTCAAGCCAGCAGATGGAAACACTTCTGCTTCGCATTAATTTGTATTTACATATTTGCGAGATTTCAAAAATTAGCTCAAAAATCGAAATGAAAATGGATGGAAACACAGCTAATCACTCTACAAATCTCAACACCCTCAATTTTGAGTGGAACATCAACAGTTTTCTTTTTATTACTGAATATCATGTAATTAGTTTTTTCTAGATTTAATGATAATTTATTTATTTTAAACCAAGTTTGTATCTTGACAAATTCTGTCTTTATCAATTCCAACATTTGTTCTATATCTTCACCTAAACAGAAAAATGTGGTATCATCAGCAAAAAGTACACATTTAAGGAGTCCTGACACATTTACCAAGTCATTCACATATAAAATAAATAGCTTTGGTCCAAGTACAGAGCCTTGGGGAACTCCACATGTGATATTACAGAGGTCAGATCTTACATCATTTATTTGTACAAATTGTTTCCTATCTTTCAAGTAGCTAGATACCCACTGTAATGCTGGTCCTCTAATACCATATTTGTTCAATTTTTCAAGGAGAATGGTGTGATCAATAGTATCAAATGCTTTTTTTAAATCAACAAAAATACTGATACAATATTGTTTTTGATCGACAGCAGTAGTTATTTGTTCCATTAATTCCATGAGAGCCACTGATGTAGAGTTTTTTGCTCTAAACCCATACTGACTGTTGCTTAGAATATTTTGTTTATCTATAAATTGATCTAGTCTGTTCATAAATAGTTTTTTTAATTTTATTTATTAGTTTATTTATTCCCGAGGTCGGCCTGTTAGTTTAGCTCATAGCTTAGCTTCTCAGTTTAGCTGCGTTTAACAATCTAAAAATGCGATTTTAGATGATTAAAACTGATTTTAAAGAGAAAAGAGAAAGGGAGGTATCATAAACAGTGTTTCCATCTATTTTCAATTCGAATTTTGAGCGAATTTTTGAAATTTCGCAAAAATGTAAATAAAAATTAATGCGAATCAGAAGTGTTTCCATCAACTGGCTTGAAGCGCATCCACCAGGCCACGCAAAGCAGCATTACGTCAGACGTCAGCGTCATTACGTCAGACGTCAGCGTTACGCATGTCTACAGTAAACAGGAAGTAGCGGTTGAAAACAGGACCCGACCACACATCTCGGCAAAATGGAGAGAATATTTCAGGAATGTGTTGCTATCGGGCAAGTTGTATTTATTCTGTCATGCCAACTAGTTTTAGCGATGTTACATGTTGTCCGGAGATGAAGTCACGTGACGCAAATGTTCGCTACGGCAGAACTGAGTAGGGGTGAACGATTAATCGCATTTGCGATTATCTCGCGATATGTTAAAACGCGATTCTCTAATCGCACGGGCTGCGATTTGACTGGTCACGTGACTTGGTAGTGAGCCGCTCTGGCCGCGCACAGCTCTGAATGGAGCAAAACAAAGAGAGCAGGGAGGAGACTGTGCGCTCCAACACAGTTGCTTCAGGCTCGACAGAAGTCATAAAAGTTATAAATTCAGGTAAGTTAGCTCGTGTAAACGTGTATCTGAGCTTAGAGGCTGAAACACCGAGACCGCGAGCTGGTCACGTGACTTGGTAGTGAGCCGCGCCGAGCAGCAGGAGCTCAGCTGAGCGAGCAAAACAGAGCAGGGAGGAGGAGGAGACCGTGCGCTCCAACACTGTTGCTTCAGGCTCGACAGAAGTCATAAAAGTTATAAATTCAGGTAAGTTAGCTCGTGTAAACGTGTATCTGAGCTTAGACGCTGAGACACCGAGACTGCGGGAGATAAACAGAGCGCAAGCTGGTCATGTGACCGCATCTGTTTTGACGGTGCCCGGTTAGCAGCTAGCTCAGCAAGCTAACGTTCTGCGTGAAAAAGCGCATTAATTATCTGATTAAAAAAAAAAACAGTTGTGTCGTTAGTGATATGAATTAATACAGAACCAGTACAAATAATCGCATTTTAAATCGCAATTTATAGAAAAAAAATCGCAATTAGATTATTTTCCAAAATCGTTCAGCCCTAGAACCGAGTCGGCAAATCTGTTTCCATCTCTCGTTTTGCGCATCGGCTCTGATTCGAAAAACCCAAAAAACCACCTCAAGCGAACGTATCAACTTTTTTGAGAATTAGAGGAAGTTAATTTGCATCGTGCCGTTTCCATTCAGCTTTTCTGATGCGATACTTCAAAATGTGCATCAAGAAACCTTGATGGAAACACGGCTAGTGAAGAGCACCGGAGTTGAGCCTTTTGTCATCCAGTGTCTTCAGAAAGAGAGAGACACGAAGAAATGATAAAGCAATATATGAAAATGAGGTTGATAATTTTCATTCATCATGCGATTAATTGATTTATTGTTTATCGAAACAGGCCTAATAGAAGCCAAGACTGATCCCCAACTCATATTTGGAGCATAAACAGTTCACTCAAGATATTTGTTAAAGTTTTTGCCATCAACTATTTGGAGTCAACCCTGTAAGCAAATATCTCAGATATTAATGACATTTCATAAAATAGTCATCAAGTATCTTCAACTAGTTAATTTTTGGACCCAACCCAAATCAAGATGGCTGCCACAACCAATCAACCTTAAAAAATATAACAATAGCTACAAGTCAGACTAATTGGTTTGACTGAGAGTTGTTCAACACGTGCGTGTTACTCACTGAACAAGATCTTTGCTTAAAACTTCAGCATTAACTGTCAGGAGTCATCCCTGTTTGTTGTGCATTTCATTTCGGTATGCTCTAAAGAAATCCATTGAATCTTGACGCTTGATTTGTGCAGCTCGTTACGGTGAAGATCGAGTGTTTTTGGTTCAATCAGAAAAGCTGTTTCAGTGCACGCTGCTCCTCACTCCTGCAGATTAAACGCTTTGAAGAGGCTGTTAATTGATTTTCAAACTGTTCACAAATGAACGGAAAGCGGCGAGGACCAGAAACTGAGAAAAATTGTTTAATCTGGCTACTTCAGCGCAGCAGCAACGATCTGCAGCGAGGTTCCCCGAGAGAGCGAGTTTATGTAATTTGTTTTAAAGGCCACCTAAAACTCCAACAGAAACATAAAGGTCGAGCAGCAATCAAATGAATTCCCAACAACAAACTGATTTCTTCTCTTCCTTTTAAATACACTCACATTCAACAGGGAAGGGCCGTGTGTGTGAAAACACACGGACGAGCAAGTCAGTTACAAGTGCTTTTGACCTGAAATAAACCTGCACTGACAGCCGCTTTTTACTAGTTTTGCAGAAGTTTTTGTCTCCTTTCAGCCCTAAACACAGCAACCTCATTTTGTGTCGGCCCCTGATGTACGACACCAGGAAATGTGACCCTGATGTGACTGAGATGTGAGGCCATGACCCCCATGCTGACCTACAGGGAAATACAAAGCTGGGGGGTAGGGGGAGTGGATGCAGAACAGCAGGAGGGGCTGTTCAGACAGGGAGCGGGGAATTCCCAGAGATTACATGCCAACAAGACTCGCACATGCACAGGAGCACACGCTATGATCATTTTCACATTTTAATGAAACATGAGGGAACAGTCGGATCAGTTATGCTGTGTAAGAATTAAATGTAAAATATTGTAGAGGGCTAAAGATGTGTTTTAGTACCTTGCAGAGCTGTAGGTAAGAGGGGATAAGATTCAGCTGTGTCTGTGTGTGTAACTGAGTGACTCAGCAGGAATGTGTTCATTCATGTGTTTGGGGGAGATTAGCAGCTTTATCACAGTAAAAACATGAATAGGCCCATAATCCAAAGTGTGTGTGTTCAAGTGTTATTGACACATCTTCTGTGTGTAAAACTAATACTACGGTCTGTCTGTCTGTCTGTCTTTTCTAGGC
>JBBPBX010007383.1:10699-40807 GCA_038048925.1 Garcialebias charrua
GCTCTTCACTGACCCCTCCCTTTCTATTTTCTCTTTAAAATCTGTTTTAACGGTCCAAAAATCGCATTTTTGGATTGCTAAAAGCAGCAAAGCTGAGAAGCTAAGCTACGAGCTAAGCTAACAGGCCGACCTTGGGGGAAAAAACTTAGTTTGACAATAATTACTAAATATTGTTAAATTTCAAACAATATTATAATTTATCGCAATAATTTCTGAGACAATTAATCGCCCAGCAAAATTTGTTATCATGACAGGCCCAATCCTTTCACGTCAATACTCTCGTGGATCAACTCAGTGTGTGAAAATATAAAGCAATAACTGAACATGAGTTCTAATTGAAGTTAGATCAGAGTTGATTTTTCTTAAAGGTGCTTTGTGTAACTTTCTGTAGAGCACAGAACTTAGAAATATTTTCAACAGGCAAAGCATTCTGATCCCTCCCCCTCAGAGCCATATATGGCTCCGCTCCCCCTGGCCCTGCTGAAATTCAAATTCAAGCTCTGTTTTTATTGGCTGATTCAAATTCAAGCTCTGTTTTTATTGGCTGGTTACAAACTCTGTTTTTATTGGCTGGTTAACGGCGGGTCACTCTGTGTTTTTAGTGTTTTTATAAATGCTGATAGAGAAGCAAGGGGACTATAGTTTTTTTCAGAGATTACTTTGTCTAACACCAGTCTGTCAGTAGATAGTGACAGAGTGAAGAAATATGTTAAAAATATATTGTTAGAAAAGTTACAGACTGCACTACAAAGTTACATAGTGCAGCTTTAAAATAACTTTTTGAAATAACTTGTTTAGTTTCTTTGTTTCCATAATGGAAAACACAATGTAAATGAATTCAAAGATTTATGTGGACCACCTTAAAACTGGATTACGCTACAACATACATATAATTAAAAAAATCAACCAGAATGTGGATGGTCTTTGCAGGTTCTTGACGAGTGCTTCAGGCAAGTATTAAGAATTAGGGATGTCCCGAGCCGATCACATGATCGGAAATCGGTGCCGATCACGTGATTTCAGACTCGATTTGAATCGGGCGTTACACACCGATCAGGGATCGGATATATATGTGTATATTTATTCTAAACACAAACGGGAATATTATATATATTAACTGTTAGTATGTTGTGTTACAGAGTCAAATTGTCTCGAAACAACACATGCACAATATTTTTGCAGCAGTGCCTGCCGTAAAGCAGTGACTGCCGTAAAAAAGAAGCAGAACACGGCATTAGCTTGAAGCGGAGGCAGCCATGTCTGTCGTGTGGAGATATTTTAAAGTGGATGACAAAGATGTTGTGTTTGCAAACTGTGAGATATGTAAAGTTCGTATTTCAAGAGGAGGTAAGGAAAAGGCTGCCTTTTTTTCTTAATTTTAAAAATGTATTTTAGAAGTATCGGATCGGGACTCGATATCGGCCAATACTCAAATTAAAGGACTCGGGGTCAGAAAAACCTGATCGGGACATCAGTGAGCTCCTCATTATGCATGATAAGGCCACACTGGGTTTGATCACACACTTCCATAATGGGGTTATGGTGACCCTGAGCGAAGCATGGTGGCAGGAGTGGGGGTGTAGCCATGACACTGACTAAAGCATCACTCACAATCCACAAGAGCTAAGAGTCAGTCTGTCTGTATAGAGTAAAGAAACTGGTCAAACCATGCACAACACATGCATCTTTTGCCAGTGTTTTGCCCTGTAGGAGAAAACAGCCTGGCCATGGAGACTTTTGGTCCTGTACATGCAAAACCTTTAGTATTTGTTTTCACTTGAACCAAGTCATGAGCACGGCTAGTAGGGTTTTTGTGATGTGATGACAGATGGGTGCATGATGATTGAACAAGGCACGTGCCTCAAAAGTACTTCCCAAATACTACACACTTGCTATTTGTGTTACCCATAAGTCAAAAGTACAGTAGTCCCTCGATTATAGTGGGGGTTAAGTTCCAGACACCCCTGCGATATGTGAAAAGCTGCAAAGTAGGGATGTTCTATTTATTTAAGTATTTATATATATTTTAAGGCTTTATAAACCCTTCCCACACTTTTGCGATGTTCTTAACAATGTTCTAAACTCTCTAAATGCTCTAAAAGAGCACAGAGAAAGAGAGCAGACAGACTGAAGCCCCCGGCAGAGCTCAGCGTACAGGTAGTACGCCACACTACGCCGTATGTACGCAGAAGCACAAGCGTAGCCCCGCAGGGCACGAACGTGCAAAGCTCAAATTTTACGACCGCGTACGCGATGCGCGTTGTCTCACCATAAATTGCCCGATGCCGGACTGTTTTGTATGTTACACAAATG
This sequence comes from Garcialebias charrua, assembly GCA_038048925.1. Lineage (NCBI taxonomy): Eukaryota > Metazoa > Chordata > Actinopteri > Cyprinodontiformes > Rivulidae > Garcialebias > Garcialebias charrua. The sequence goes on from JBBPBX010007383.1 coordinate 13,013, forward strand.
AATTAAATTCCCCTTCTTCATCGCTGATCAGGACTTTTGTTTTGTTTTTTTGCCAAAAGTCAAGTAATCGCTTCCTCCTCCGCTAACTCCATGACTGAAATGAATGAATTTGTCACGACTCATGTCCTACCTGGCTGCGCGACGTTCTAAATATTTCCTGGTGGGCTATGGGCTGCAGGACCAAGGCTCCCTGTTTTTATTTTTTAGAACTTTTTATTAACATATAAAGTTTAGAAACACCGCAGCGGCTGCAGCCGAGCCAGCTCATGCATTCATTTTTTGTCTCCCACTCGACCTGTCAATCAATTGAGTAGGCGTGTCAGCAAATGACCAATCAGCGACCTCAGTTTGTCCCGTAGGTAGACGCTCTGCACGCAGCTGCTCAAATTACAACAAGAATTTGGAGCGAAAACGCGAGCATTTAACGCGAGAACGAAAGCAGAGCTGTGCCAGCGAACACGTGCGCACAGAATGCGCGCGTAGAGTGGCGTACAGGCAGTAGGCTGAGCTCTGCCGGAGGCTTTACTGAGACGATCAGCATCAGGGCCAAACTGGCCATCGAGAGCACATGGACATTTCCCGGTGGCCTGGCCAACTCAATGATCACAGAAGGAGATTAAAGGCTTGGTTCGGGTTGCACTTGATTATTTTAAATAAACAATCCATGCCGCTCACTCAGGTATCCGCCTCACTGAAGCTCCTACAGCAGTGATGGGGGAAAGACCGACCCCACCCTGTGCCCTCTCCTTTCTCTTTCTGAGGCCGTCTGTCTGCTCTGCTGTGACAGACAGCCTCAGAAAGAGAAAGGGAGGGGCCCCTTGACGATCACTGAGCAGGCCAGGCCACCAGAAAATGTCCCAGTGCTCCCGATGGCCGGTCCGCTCCTCAGCACAATGCTCTGGTTGGTCGCCTTCCATCAATCAGCCAATTGTATGTTGTGTAAAATCTTAACGTTGAAAACCCGCAAAAGAGTGAGTCCGCAAAAGTTGAACCGCAAAGTATCGAGGGACTACTACTGTATGTCTAGCTTTCTGTCCTCATCTGTGGTGAGTGCTCCCTGTCCTTGCAGGGAATTCTGGTGCTGCTATCATCATCCTCCTACCTCTCTGCTGCTTCAGATTGGGTTTTTAGAAGCTACTCTTCGGCTCTTCACTCTCTGACGTGTAGTAAATGGAATACTATGGCACTTTACTTTTTTTTTTTAACCGTTGCTCACTAGCTATGTTTACATGGACATAAGTAATCAGATCAAAAGGCCTTTGGGAATAAAAACGTGACATGTGTAAAGGAATAAGGTGAGGTAAGGTATTTAAACACTTACTGGTCCACCATTATTGTAGATGTGCAGTTTATGAGCAGAGTTTAACTGCACAAACTGCCACCAAAGTGCGGGGTCTCAACTTTTTCAGATTAAATCAACAAATCTAACGATGTGATTAGCCAGTAATGTAATTTCACGCTTAGACTTCAATTTATATTGGTCTACCAAAAAAATAGACCTTTTATTGAAACTATCACAAGAATTACATTAAACATTTGTATCGATATTAGCTCTGATTTAATAACTACGTTGACAAGAATTCAAATTAAAACAAACAGACAATTAAAACTTAACTGTTGGCACATTACTTCACAGATTAATAGCTTATGAAAAGAAGAAATAGGAGGAAGAAGATGAAAGCTAAGTTAACTGAAATTAATTATTTGAAACAACCAGAGTGGCACCTTTCCCATACGGATCAGGCTGAGCCTCCGACACGTGCAGCATACAGACAACGCCTCTTTACCTGGTGACGAGACGTCTTGCGAGGTGAGGACTGAGAAGTTTGTGGACACTAACGGACTGTGTGGTCCAGTGAGCGTCCAGAGGACTTCGTGCGTGTATGACTGGATCAGACGAGCGGGAGCACGCATTCACCGGCAGGAACAGGCCCCAATCGCACTGGTTGGACTTTCAAAGTAAAACTTCAGAAAACAAATTCTTTCAGAAAATGAGTGTTGAGGCACAGCAAGGCTTTGCCGCGACTCTCAGCTGAGACGTGGGTCGTTGACACATGACCGGGCCGTCTCCAGCTTGGAGAAAAACGTCCGTGCGTCTTCCCTTCTCCCCGAGAACTCTAAAACTCAGTGAGTGCTGAGAACTGAGTCCCAGCACGGAGACAAAACAAAACCTGCAGGTGTGAAAACAGAGCACTCTCTGTTTAAGCACAGATGAATTGTTTTTAGAACGGACGGGAGACCGAAGATTAAGTTATGTCTAGAACTTCTCTTTCGTTCCAAAAACAGTTCAAACAAATAGACGGAGAATTGTTCCTTCAACTTTCGACACTTATTCTGCCTAGAGCAGACAGTTCAAAGCATGATCATTCTGAGATGTTCTCTTAACTTTGTCATATTTAAAATATACCAGTTTAGTAAAATCATCATTGAAATGACAAAAAATACTGTTTGATCAATTCTGAATTAACACACATTAAAGAGAAAGTTCAATCTGATTAATTAGTGTCCATTAATCCATAATAATTGTTAACCAATATAGAGTCCACTTGTCCTTGAGAAACTCCTTGAGAGTTTCAAGAAGGTGTAACACTGAGAGTTTCAGAGAGATGTGGAGAGGCCCATATCCCATACGGACATGAGAGTGCTGTATCCCTACACATGTAAACACCCCGTTCGGGTTATTTTTTGTTTATTCAGCGTGATCCGAAATAATTTGTGATCCAAACGAAACGGGTGGTTTACGCCGATTCATAACCCGAGCGGTGCGCATGTAAACGCTTGATCTGTTCATTTTTATCTGATGGTGAAAAACTGACCGGACTGCGCATGTGCAACTTTGTCATTTCCGCCCGTCTAATGCTAATAATATTAGCATGTCGAGGAAGCAAAACTGGTCGGGGAGCGACACAACATCTCTACTAGAAACTTTGAAAGAGCTCAAAATGATCTGTATCACCTGTAGCTCAGTCAGGGAGTGCAGTAACATCTTCACCATCATTAAAACCTGTCACGGGTCCATTTTAGGTGCTCAGGTTTGTTTACGTTCATCCCGAAAGTAGAACTTCTTCTTCTGTGTTTTTTTAAAGGAGAGTTTACCACTCTGCATATGTCAGTACTTCTGTTCAGAACGAAGCCCGCTGCATGTAAACGCTCGTCATGAACAGAATGTGCCCATGTAAACGATACATTTAAATTATTTAATCTGAAAACATTTCAATCCGGTGAAAAAAATGTACGCATGTAAACATAACTTATGTGTCACATGCAGGGGCAAGGCAAAGTCACATAGCTTACATTTCTTAATTACATTACATTACTTAAAAACTACAAAAGATAGACGATAGAAAGAAGGGTTAAGGCTACCAATTAAATCCCTAAATAGTTTTAGAGCCTTTTATTTTTTGTCTTTGAACAATACAGATTTGATTTTGTTGTTTTATAAGGCTGCTGTGTCTGACGTTGTTTCAGTTGGTCCAATGTGGAATTTATTTATTTATAAGGACTGCTGAGGTACATCCCAGCAGTTCTCAAAGTTGGGTTCATGACCCCACTAAATCATCCACAACAAATTCCCTTTTTTTATTGGCTATGGGGAATTTGCATTGATGATGTATAAAACTACATACCCAGAATTATATTCACAAAAAATATGTTTTAGTTTAAGTAAAAGCTACAAAACTGAATATTTGGTCTAATCAAAGCACACTTATTTTTTTTCTAAACAAACTAAAGTACCTAACCTATATTAAATATCAGTAAATTTATTACATCAATGCACCGTTTTCTAACCCTTTTAACATATGTCATGTAGAAAGTGCCTCTCAGTGATGCAGTTAAATTCAATAATGATCTTGATCAAGTTTACAAAAAACAACCCAGCACAGCACATTCTGATACGTTCTGAAAGAGTCCTGCCAGGACAAGTCTACAGAACATCACGAGCGTCTTACGGAAGCAGAAAATAGTGGGAAATTCAGTTTGATCACTACAAACACGGTTCTAATGGGTCAAGTAGATCAATAAGAGCACAGCGGAGTCCTCATCCAGCGTGAAGGAGGCCTTAAAGTGAAATGCTCTATTCAACCTACAACAAAACAACAATAATAATTTGTTCTAAGCAGCATTCTAGATATTAAAGACATTTCTTTTGCGCAATCTGTTCACAGACAACACCAAGTGTAACCTCCGACCTGCTGCTCACATTGTGGTAACCTGCAGTCAAAGAACTCTGTTACTGAATATTTGTCAAATTGTCAAAAAAGTAAAGAAAAAAGTGTGATGCTCATACAAATGGAGCAAATAATCACAACTGATAATTCCAGATCGTCTGACTGTTAATCTGTTTGTACCCACTGAAAACGGTGCTGCCAGACAAAAAGGCCCACAACAATCCAATAATGCTGTACACTAAAAAAAAACACTTTAACCCTTATGAATGATTGCCTGTTAGCTATTATGAGAACCATGCTGCAACAGAGGAGGGATCAGGACAGGATGCATCATAAAACCCCAGAGGCAGGGATATATAGCCTCCTCTGGATAAAGTTTTATACCACTGATACGAGGCAGCTATCGTTAAATCACGAAACGGCTCCTCGCTGACAGCGCAGCCTCTTTACACCTTTGTAGGGTCTCAGCATTTATTTCCTGTATAAATTTAAGCCTCATTTATTCTCAAGACATCTGTGCTGCTGTGGCGCAACAGTTTACCATCAGCACTTGATGTACGGCCTTGTTTTTGTGGAGCGCAGGAGGTTTTGGTGTTTAGACGACTGTCTCAAACTGGATGTTATCTGGGCGTGGTGGGAACAGAAAACCCATCAAGTAAACAAAATCCCTGCTTGTTTTCCCCTCACAATCTCCATCTCTTTCTCCATTTAGGCCCCCGTGCCCCCCACCTCAACTTTCCACTCTCCTTCCTTCCTTCCTTATATCCTTCCTCCCTCTCCTCTCCCAGCCTGCCAGCAGTGCAGCTCCAGCTGTGCCTGGGAAAAGATGGCTGTAGTATCCCAGAAAAATCTCAGTGAAGAAAAAAAAAGTTTGGGGAGGGAGGTGGAGAGGATCTAACTCAGCACATTTACCCCACAGCAGACATTTTAGCCTATTTTATTGAAGGGAAAAGCTGATTAACCTTATTTTCTTACTTCTTTATCTAGCCTGTGGCACACAGTCTATTAATACATGCTGTGGATTAAAACATGTAGAAAAAATTGTAGTCCATGTTGGAAACTAGTTTTGACAGAAGACGCGTGGGAGAACATTAGTGCTCTAAAAACTTCAGGAATTAACTTTGGCCTCCTCATTCGACCAGTTAGTTGACACAGGCAGCCTTCGCAGCAGCAGCTATGACACACAGCTACTGGAAGCAATTATCGGGCTTTGAAACCAGATGCACCCAACTGCAGCGACTGGTGTCAGAACTCATACTGGAGGTGATAAATCAATCACCCCTTGCAAATAAACACCCAGAAATCCACTTAGAAATGTCAGAGGAAAGCTGCTCTTCACGTCGAAAGCAGACCTCAGCTGAAGAACTATAAATTTATAATTAGTTATGATCCAAAGTTGCTCATTAGGCACCGAGGGACAGCCGTTTATCTGTGTACTGCAGTTTGGTTTTATAAGAGATTAAATACAGGCCTAGCATTCCTTAAAGAAATGCATATCACCTGCCACTTTTTATTTAGACTAAGACTGTCTTATAATGAGAAATAACAGCATTACTGCAGCCCCTAGTTTATCACGGGGGGTTGGGACCATGCTCCCCCGGGATAAGTGAAAAACAGTGAAGTAGGGATACAGTAGTCCAAGTTCACGTAAATTTTATTGTCATTACCATCTCATGTGGTACATGAGAGGGAACGAAATTATGTACACAAGTAGTAGTAGTAAGCAGTACGTTATTTTTGTATACAGTATATACATATACATATATATATGACGTCATCGACAAGTCAACGTCGACTTGGCTTTCATCATGTTAAAGTCGACTTTAAGAAATGTGTAGTTGTTTAACCCCTAAATATATTATGGGTTAAACAACTAAATATTTCTTAAAGTTGATTTTAACATGATAAAAGCCGAGTCAACGTCGACTTGTCGATGACGTCATAGGAACCCAAGACTAGGCCTGTCACAATAACAAATTTTGCTGGGCGAATAATCGTCTCAGAAATTATTGTGATAAACGATAATATATTTTGAAATTTGACAATAATTAGTAATTACTGTCAAATTTAAAAATAAATGTTGGTTAATTTGTTTTGTGTGTAGTACCTTTTTTGACAACTGGAGGGCAGTATAAGACTGTTTTAACTGGAGGATGGATAGTGAGGGAGGATGATCAACGTCTCTCTTAAAAAAAATTGCAAGGGAGGCCTCTTGACGTGACATGGGCTGTCTCTCATTCCTTTTTTTTCAGTTCTCAAAATGGTGGATGCTCGGTGTGGTTTGAGCTCTTTAGCATAACATTTGTTACACAAACTTTTAATAATAAATCAGTAAACAAGTTATCAGCTTCTTTTTGCAGAGAAAAACAACTTTGTACACGAAGACATGGGTTTCAACCGTGAATTTTGGAGCATACAAGAATGAGGATTTTCTTCCCCCGAGGTCGGTCTGTTAGCTTAGCTCATAGCTTTGCTTCTCAGCGTTTAACTACTGTATCCAAAAACGTGATTTTGGATGGTTAAATAGATTTTAAAGATAAAAGAGAAAGGGAGGGGTCAGTGAAGAGCACTGGAGTTGAGTCATTTGTCATCCAGTGTCTTTGGAAAGACAGACACGAAGAAATGATAAGGCCGATAAATGAAAATGAAGTCGATAATTTTAATTTATCATGCGATTAATTGATTTATTGTTTATTGCGACAGGCAAGTCAAGACACTACAGTATTATCATATTCGTAAAAAAAAAAAAAAAAAATTGGGTGTATATTTATTCTCCTATTTATCATACTACAAATAAGTCACAGGAAAACCAAAACTTTTCTTAAGCTTCAAAAGTGAAAGAAACGTGTGTGGCATGTAAAAAACAAGGCTAAGAACTGTGGGGGTGGGTGAAGTATCGAGGGACTACTGTATATCTGTTTTAGTCAAATCATGTAAACTATGCTATGATCTCAAACAATATTGTGAGACCTTGCTAGATTAGCTACTGTTCAGATTATGTGTTGAGGTGAGCTACTTCTGCACCAAATTTAGTTATTAAATGGCCATTTTGGTGTTGACTAAGGCTGCTTAGCTATGACATCTATCTTGAATTGGGTTGTTGAGTTCTGGATATACAGGCAGATATAACCTTCTGAGAGTTTCACTAAAATCCACCTACTGCTTAACAAGATACTGTCAACAAAAATAATTGAATCTATCAGAAAATGCCACGGTTTTAAGCAAAGATGTTTGCACAATGTGTTAGGAGTCACTGATGTTCAGCTACTATCACACCACATTTTAGCTCAATATCAAGTTCAAGTAGGTTTTATTACCATTTGCACCCCATGTGGTACATGAGGTGGAACAAAATTGTGTACATAGGGTCTCAGTTACATCCAACAATAGCAAACATATAAATTGTAAAAAATAAACTGTATTAAGGATCTAAGATATAAATCAAGAATATACTAAGCAAGCACTAACAGTGCAAAACAATACGCCGAACAACAGCAGCATGAACATGACGCCAAAAATACACTACACGCGTTGCGGCTCCGCCCCGCTCCGGTCCGACCTCCGCAGCAAATACGCACCCATTATAATCAATGACAGAATTTACACTGGCTCCGCACGGCGGCGGCGAGCTGCGGAGAGCGGACGGCAGTCCGTCAAAATTAGAAAATTTTCTATTTCTGCCGGATGACGGAGCTGTGCCGGAGTCAACTTTTGAAGATTACGTCGCACCAACAGGAAAAGGAACGAGCACAACTTCCGTATTTACAAAATAAAATCACCACGGGCGGACTAATCCTAGCTCTATACGGATTTATTTGTACAAAAATGCTGTCAAACTATCAATTATGACTATTCTATGACTAAACTATTATATTTATGACTATGACTACACCTAATAACGCAATACAAAAATAAATAAATAAAAAAGTATTTTATTCTGAAATGTAAACATCACTTCCTGTTGCTCAAACCATGTAGCTCATTTACGAGAGAAGATCAAGGCAGCAGTCTCTCTACAGTTGTTCTCCTTCTTTCCACCGAATGAATTGTTTTGTTCTGACTTACTTATTTATCACTTGATTTATCGCGCGATCTCGCACGTGTCTTGGAGCGGCGCATCCAGGCGGACCTGAGCGGAGCGGAGGCAGTGGGAATTGGACTCGTTCAGCTGCGACCTGCGGACCGGAGCGGGGCGGAGCCGCGTGCAGTGTAAAGCCGGGGTGAGTCTGTGTGAGTAGACGAGTACGAATGAATACAGCAGCATGAAATAATCAGCAGCATGAAATAATCAGCAGCATGGATAATCAGCAGCACATACCAATCAAAGTGGCATTAGTGATTTTTTCTAACTACATGTAACATAGTTAATATTGAATAGAATTCCACTTGTCATTACTTCCAAGTTTAGGTTCATGTGTAAAGGGTGAAACAGCGCCCCCTCTGGCTGATTGGCGGTTATAAATATTGTGAACACAGACATCTCATTGCCAGTTCATACGAGATGGGCATGAGGTAGGTCCACTGAGTTAAACGCTCCAGTAAAATATTATGTTAGCTTGATGCTGACATGAAATGATTTTCCTCATAAGGTGCTGTACCCGCTGTGATGAACCTGATTTATGATCAGTCCATATTCTGTTCTGTACAGGTACACATTATTTTATTTATTTGTATTTCTGTTTAATATTAATGTTGTAAATACGGCAGTTGGCCAGTTCATACGAGATGGGCATGAGGTGCTGTACCCGCTGTGATGAACCTGATTTATGATCAGTCCATATTCTGTTCTGTACAGATAAACAACGTTTCACCTCATCCTGTCTCCTGGTCCTTAATAACACAACGCAGACCTGAATTATTCTGAACGAATTCACCATTTGATGAGGTTACATTGGTGCCTGTGACCCGTTCTTCAACTTCTCCAGCGCGAGTGGCTGCGTCTACTTTCTGGAGCCTCGGCAGTTGGTGGGCTGCGTCTACACCCTGGAGCCGCGGCAGTTGGTGAGCTGCGCGCGCATCCTGTTCCTCAGACCCGGTGCCGCAGCCCCGTGTGGATTCTTCGCTGCTCTGGTAGTGCAGTGACCAGTCTGAAAAGTGTGGAGCTATTTTTTTATTCATTTTAACCGTTTTGTGTTGATTGTGCAGCGCTGTGGCTGCACTATGATACAGGAGGTCTTTTTTTCTTTCTTTTTTCTCTCTCTCTCTCTGCGCTGCGCTCTCTGAAGGAGGGGCACTTTGAGACAAAATAAGTTTTAATGTTTTTACAGCTTTTTCATTCAGGTTTTTCTTGTTGATTTGTTGAAGGTGCACTTTTGCTCGTGTTTAATTTGTAAGTGATCAAATTAATAATAATTAATAATAATAATAATTAATAATAATAATAACTGAAAATTATTATTATATTTTTTTTTTGTTTTTTTGCTTTTGATCATTAAGGGCTGAGTTATGGCAAGCAATAATTATTTTGGTAGGGGGAGGGGGTTTGAAATGTTTACTCCTATGCCTGCAGTTGCCAGAGGTAGGGGTTTGTATTTGAATACCCCAGAAGCATCCACACCAAAATCAAATTTTGTTTATGTGGGTGAAAGAGTTAATGACACTGTTAATGCTCCACAGTGTGAAGTTGATGGTAGACTTTTGAGTGACATAGCTTCACGAATTGGAGTTTCAATAGGTGAAAGTATTGCAGCTTGCATTGAGACCCGTTTGAGTAATACAGTGGGTCCAGGGGTGGTTGGAGCTACAGCTAACGAGTCTACCATGTTAAATGTCATTGTTCGCCCTGATGTGAAAGAACCTGTGAGTTTTAAAGGGGATCATGATTCATGTTCAGTCCAAGAGTGGGAGGTTATGATGTTAACTTATATGAGAAAGAAAGACATCCCTGTGGCTGAACAGGCTGATGAGGTGATCTCTAAGCTGGTGGGGAGGGCACATGAAGTAGTTAAAGTTGGCATACGCAGTAAGCCAGTTTTAAATCTGACTACAGGACCTGAGCCCATTTTTGAGATACTGAAGCAGCACTTCAGTGATACTATGTCCTCTAGCTTGCCCTTAGCAGACTTTTATGCTACGGTGCCCCACCCTGACGAACATCCCTTTGACTATTGGCTGAGACTTAACAAAGCTTTGGACATGACAGAGGACTCTTTAAAGAGACAAAATAAGGCTTTTGACTCTCTGTCTGGTGATCTAGCTGCCATGTTTATCCAGAACTGCCCTGATCCTGAACTGTCGCTCATATTCAAATGTAAGCAGCTGAAAGATTGGACAGTGGCTGAAATTCACGAGAAGCTTGTTGAGAATTGCAGAAATCGCAAGCGACTAACCAAACACAAAATGTCAAGCATCCTGTCTTCCCAGCACCAGGAAGTCACCTCGTCTGTGCAGAGTGCGACACTCCGTACTGAAGTACTACCTCCAGCTGCTGCTATTGGGAAGACAGCTGAGAGCTCGCCAGACCGCCTGGACCAGGTCATCGCTCTACTTGAACGTGTGCTGGAGCAGCAGCCACAACAGCACAATTTTCAAAGAAGGTTCAATGTACACACCCAGAGGGACCAGCCGACGAAAGTAAAGCCTGCCTTACCTTGTGCTGTGTGCAACGATGGTGGACACACTACTCAGTACCACTGCAGGTCCAACCATCTGTGCTTCAGCTGTTTTGCACCTGACCACATCCGAGCAGAGTGTCCAGGGACTGTGGTGAGGAAGCCTGGGAGCGATAAGCAGGTGGTGCAGCCTCAGGAAAACTGACTGGCCTGCATGTGGTGGGGACAAGTGTTGGGCCTAAAAGTGATCCCCCTGTTGCAAATGTTGAAAATGACATGGAGTCTATATGTCAAAGTGCATGTGAAGTGAGAAAAATGGGATATACACCGATAATCCAAAACATTCAGAGACTCAAACAACATGACAACTTGTTTTATGAAAATGTGACACTGGGAGGAGTGGTTACGGTCAGAGCTTTGCTGGATAGCGGGTCGATGGCGTGCACACTGAGCTCTAAAGTAATACCTCAGCTGTTACAGCAGGATGTTTTAAGAAGCCCCGCCCTTGAGCCGACAGCCACTGTGTTGATTGGATGTGGGGGGTCCAGGACATTACCTTCTGGCATGTGCGATCTGGAGATGGATCTTTATGATTACAAAGTGATTGTCCCAACATTGATCGTTGAGAACCAGAATGAAGAACTGATTGTTGGCAGTAACCTGTTGAAATACATTATTAACAGGTTTAAGCTGAAGCAAGACATCCAGGACCAAGGCCCCACAGCACTCTGTGACAGTAGTGATGCAGAGCAGAAACTGCTACATTTGTTGGCAAGGGTGGAAGCTGCCGATTCAGACGCCCATTATGCAGTTGGAACTATCAAAATCAAGCGAGCTGTTACTCTAGAACCCATGACAGAGCATCTGATTTGGGGCAAGTTGCCACAGGTGAATAATCTGTTGGCTGGATGTACTGTTGTCGTGGAGCCAACAACCGCAAGATCTAAACCAAGAACAGTCTTGGTGGGGAGGTCGGTGTCAATCCTGAGAGCAGATGGGTGGCTCCCATTAAAGGTCATTAATCCATCAGACAAGCTGGTTACTTTGAGACGTAATACTAAGTTGGCGGATGTGAGTACTTGTGATTCAGTGGAGATGTTTGCTGGTTCCCAACTCGACATCCAACAACAAGTTCAAGTACCGTTGGACAACAGTACAAAACACAGCCTCGTCTCAGAGGACTCGACTTTACCAGATCATCCTCACCTTGTGGCACCGTGCACAGTTGACACCCCTCAGGCAAGGCTAAGAGGACTGGGGCTGTCGGATGTGGACATTGAGTCATGTGACGTTGCCCCTGAATATAAGGCTAAACTGGCTGAGCTCATTGTTCAATACCAATCAATCTTTTCAAGGGACAAGATGGATTGTGGTAAAGCCACTGGTTTCCTACATCGCATCAGAGTCATGGATGAGAAACCATTTCGATTGCCATGTAGGCGCATACCACCAACCCAGTATGAAAAATTGAGAGAGGCATTGGATGAGATGGAAGAGCGTGACATCATACGAAAGTCTAGCAGTGAGTTTGCATCTCCATTAGTGATCGTGTGGAAGAAGTCGGGTGACCTACGTATCTGTAATGATTTCCGATGGATCAATGCACGCACTGTCAAGGATGCTCACCCACTCCCTCATCCAGCTGATGCTCTAGCAGCCCTGGGGGGCAATGCCTTTTTCTCAACCATGGATTTGACCTCTGGCTATTACAATGTGGAAGTGCATGAAGCTGACCGAAAGTACACTGCCTTTTCATCGCCTTTTGGATTGTATGAGTATAATCGGATGCCTCAAGGACTCTGTAATAGTCCCGCCACATTCATGAGAATGATGCTAAACATCTTCGGTGACCAGAACTTCATGAGCTTGTTGTGCTATCTGGATGATGTCCTGGTGTTTGCTCCAACAGAAGACCTAGCGCTGGAGCGTCTGCACATGGTCTTCCAGAGACTCCAGAACCATAACCTAAAGCTCGCCCCAAAGAAATGTCACTTTCTGAGGAGGTCAGTGAAGTTTCTTGGTCATATCATCAGCATAGATGGGATCCAGTCTGACCCTGATAAAGTGACTGCTATCACCACCATCACCGAGTCTGACCTTATGGAAATTGGCACAAATATTCCCTCCCAGAAGAAGATCCGCTCCTTTCTTGGCATGGTAGTCTACTACCAGCAGTTTATTGAAGGGTGTTCTGCCATAGCCAAACCGTTGTTTCGGCTAATCTCATGCTCTAAAGGTCCACGTGGAAGTGGGAGAAAACGCCGCCAAATTCGCAAACAGCTCCGTGCTGAGGATTGGACGACAGATTGTCAGCACGCTTTTCATCAACTGAAGCAAGCTTTGCTAGATTGTGTGGTGCTGGCCCACCCAAACTTCAGTGAGCCCTTTCTCCTGTCTGTGGATGCCTCTACCGACGGACTTGGCGCAGTCCTATCACAAGTGCCTGCAGGTGGTTCAACGGCCAGACCAATTGCTTTTGCAAGTAAATCGTTGAGTTATGCCCAATCCAAATATCCTGCACACCGACTAGAATTCTTCGCATTAAAATGGGCAGTGTGTGACAAGTTCCATCATTGGTTGAGAGGCCATCAATTCACCGTGTGGACGGACAATAATCCGCTAACCTACATCCTGTCCAAGGCTCGGCTGGACGCGTGTGAGCAGAGGTGGATCGCTAAGTTGGCGCCATTCCAGTTCAACATCAAGTACATTCCTGGATCAAAGAATGTGGTGGCTGACGCCCTTAGCAGAGAGCCCTTCGTACAGCCTAGTATGCCTCACCGTTTGACGAGAGTGCCTTATGACAAGCTGCTGGCAGAGGCTGCAGTGGTTGGTGCTAATGGAGTCCAGGAGGTGTTTCGCTGGTCAGCTAACCCACCTGAAGTAGCTGAGTGTGACCAACAGATATCTCAGGGTGTGGCGGTTGTTAAGACAGGAGCAGTATCATCATTGGAGGTTGCTGCTGTGCTCCAGGGATGCAGTGAGAGTGGTCCTGTGGTGTACCCGCATGCTCTTCTCCTGCCACAGTTCTCACAGACTGTTCTAACAACCCCACAGGTCAACTCTGAGGTGCTCTCACTTGAAGTGTTGCAGGAGAAACAGAGAAATGACCCAGTTCTAAGTAGGGTGATGTTCTTTGTAGAGAGAAAGTGGAGACCTTCCAGAAGAACGTGTCAAGGAGTCATCAGAAGTCCTCAAGCTTTTGAAAGGCTGGGAAAAGCTTGTATTGAGAGATGGAGTCCTGCAACGGGTAGCTAAAAACCCTGTCACAAAGAAAAAGTCCTACCTTTTTGTGGTCCCACGCTCACTGCGCCAGAAGGTGTTACAAGGTGTTCACGATGAGGCTGGTCATCAGGGTCAGCAACGGACCCTGTACTTGACGAGACAGAGATTTTATTGGATTGGCCTAGTGCGTGATGTTACTGAGTATGTACAACACTGCAGACGATGTGTTGTCAGCAAGTCGCCAGAGCCAGAAGCCAGAGCTCCTTTGAAAAACATAAGGACCTCTGAACCTCTTGAACTTGTCAGTATTGATTTCTGGACTGCTGAGGATTCTTCAAACAGTTCACTGGATGTGCTAGTAGCTACTGACCACTTCACAAAGATGGCACACGCTTTCTTGTGCCCCAATCAGTCAGCTAAAGCAGTCGCACACCAGCTGTGGAACAATTATTTCAGCATCTATGGGTTTCCCAAGCGACTACATTCCGATCAGGGGGCCACTTTTGAGAGTTTGCTTATTGCAGAGTTACTGAATGTGGCAGGCGTGCAAAAGTCCCACACTACACCTTATCACCCTATGGGTAATGGCTCATGTGAGAGAATGAACCGGACTCTAGGCAACATGATTCGAGCACTGCCACCAAGAGCTAAACATCGTTGGCCTGAGGCCCTGAAATCTCTGACATTTGCCTACAATTGTACCGTGCATGAGACGACAGGATATGCTCCGTTCCTGCTCATGTTTGGAAGGGTGCCACGTCTTCCGGTGGACGTCATCTTTGGTTCGGTGCTCAGTGATCCGGAGGTGGTGGACTATGATCGCTACGTGGAGTCACTACGAAAGGACATGAGAGAAGCTATGGCTGTAGCCCAGTCAACGGCAACTAAACAGCTCCAGCGTCACACTGAGCTATACAACCGGAGAGTACGTGGTGTACTTGTGGAAGTGAACGACAGAGTGCTGCTGGCCAACAAAGGAGGACCTGGAAAAAGGAAGCTTGCTGACCGCTGGGATAGCACGGTGTATGTGGTGATTGGAAAAGATGATGAGAACCACACTTTCAGGATCCAGAATCCCACTACAGGCCAAGTAAAAGTGGTCCACCGCAATCTGATAATGCCAGTAAACTTTCTGCCTCTACCTGAGGACAACCATGATGACCAGGAGGAGGCTGTACTATCTCAAACATCAAGTTCACTTGACCCAAGTGCTGGGAGGTCAGCCATCAGTGATGCTATTTCTGACTCAGCAGAGTTTAGAACAAGAGCGTGGGTATCTGACCTACCTTTGGGAGCAGGCAGTGAGACAGATGTGGAGGATGCTGAGCAGGTGGAGGGCACCGTGCTGGAAGGAGCCACAGGACCTGCGTTGACGGACAGCAGTTCAGCAGACTCTGGTTGCTCAGCAGTCCTGACGGCTTGCCCAGAGACATTTCCGGCTCCTGTTACTGACACTCTCACTGACATACCTGCTACAGTAACTACTACAGTGACAGTAGTTGACGGTGCGACTGACCGTAGATCTAGAGCTGGACGGTTGTTGAGACCAGTGACCAGATTTATTGAAATGATGCACCAAAGAACAGCATTAGTCTGATAAGTTCTTTTATATGAAAAAACAAACAAACTACAGTTTAATTTGTTTCAATTTTGACCTAGAGGTGTTGTAACAATTTTCATATTTCATGTTTGTTTTGCTATTTGGGAGGTGAGTTTGCAGTTACACATTAACAAAATAATAATAATAATAATAATAATAATGAATTCAATTTATAACGCACTTTTCATTAATGAAAATCTCAAAGTGCTACACGGTGCAACAGAAATTAAATGTCAATAAAACAAGTAATAAAACAAGTAAAATCAATAACAGTATCAACTAAGATCAAAAGTAGAATCATGAGGAGGTAGAGTATGCTCGGTTGAAAAGAAAGGTCTTCAAGCCGCTCTTAAAGTCAACCACAGACTGTGGGACCCTCAGACAGTCAGGAAGAGAGTTCCACAGGCGGGGGGCAGCCACACTGAAAGCCCGGTCTCCCATGGTCCTTAATTTGGTTCTCGGAATGTGAAGGAGATTACTGTTCTGTGACCGCAGCGACCGGGTGGATGAGTGTGGAATAAGAATATCCTTCAGATAATCTGGTGAAGCTCCATGTAAGCATTGATGTGTAATGAGAGCAGTTTTGTACTGAATTCTGTAGGCGACAGGAAGCCAATGAAGGTTATGAAGAATGGGCGTAATATGTTCAAATTTACGAACTCGCAACAAGATCCTTGCAGCACTGTTTTGAATATATTGAAGTTTCTGAAGGTTTTTGCCAGGGATTCCAATAAACAGGGAGTTGCAGTAGTCGAGCCTGGAGGAGACAAAAGCATGGACGAGCTTCTCAGCATCGGAAAAAGTTAGGGATGGGCGAAGTCTAGAGATGTTTCGAAGATGGAAGAAGCAAGTTTTAAACAGAAGCTTAATGTGATTTTCAAATGTAAGATTGGAGTCCATTTTTATTCCAAGATTAGTAACAGAGGTGGAGAGGGGGATGTCTTGTCCAGAAAAGGAAAGTGTTGTTATAGTAGATGTCTGTACCTGGTGAGGGGTGCCAATCAGTATGGCCTCGGTCTTGGAGCAGTTTAATTGAAGAAAGTTCTGATTCATCCATGCCCTAATTGCCTCCAGGCAGGCAGAGAGGGCAGTGAGTGAAGATGGAGATGACAAGGTGGAAGATGAGGATGCTCCAGTCCTGATGTAAAGCTGTGTATCGTCGGCATAACAGTGAAAAGAAATGTTGAACTGATTAATAATTTGACCTAAAGGCAGCATGTAATATGTTATGTTAAATATGTTAATGGGCATATTTTTTTTTCCCTTATGTATGTAGATGGGGTTTGGCCAACCTTTTCTCATACTGATCCTCTCAGGATAGTCTAGTGACTGGGTGTTTGTAACTGTGAATTTGATGTGATTGTACCTCACAAGCGATTTTGGAAACGGTGGTTGTATATTGGTTTCCTGTGCAATTGAATAGTGGTCTTATTCCATTTATGTATATGTGCCTGTACTGTTTTTTTTTTCTCTTACTTGCTTTCATTTGGTTGTTTTGTTTTGGTTGTTGTAATGGGGCAAGTGGAATTCAGCAGGAGGGAGTGTAACATAGTTAATATTGAATATAATTCCACTTGTCATTACTTCCAAGTTTAGGTTCATGTGTAATGGGTGAAACAGCGCCCCCTCTGGCTGATTGGCGGTTATAAATATTGTGAACACAGACATCTCATTGCCAGTTCATACGAGATGGGCATGAGGTAGGTCCACTGAGTTAAACGCTCCAGTAAAATATTATGTTAGCTTGATGCTGACATGAAATGATTTTCCTCATAAGGTGCTGTACCCGCTGTGATGAACCTGATTTATGATCAGTCCATATTCTGTTCTGTACAGGTACACATTATTTTATTTATTTGTATTTCTGTTTAATATTAATGTTGTAAATACGGCAGTTGGCCAGTTCATACGAGATGGGCATGAGGTGCTGTACCCGCTGTGATGAACCTGATTTATGATCAGTCCATATTCTGTTCTGTACAGATAAACAACGTTTCACCTCATCCTGTCTCCTGGTCCTTAATAACACAACGCAGACCTGAATTATTCTGAACAAATTCACCATTTGATGAGGTTACATCAAATGTGGCATCTTTTTTTCTATCTATATCTGTAAAATGACTGATTTAAAAACCATTTTTGTGTTTGATAAGATCACGTCGTGCTCTTATTGAATTGGGGGTGACTCCAGTTATAGAAGCACAGCCATCGATTAATTTCCGAGTTTCACTAAAATATGTCCAGGCGTTCGTGAGATATTTTACTAATGCTACAGATAATTGCACACACACACACACACACGTGCACACACGCAAAACTATTACTTCTTCTTGCCTAGAGCAGCGTGAGATAATTACACAAAAACTTCAACATTCACGCTGACATCAGGCTCAAGTTGGAGACCACACTTAACTAATTTTTTTGTCTCTTATCTGAGTTTGACTTCAGCTGCACACAGCTGATGGCGAGTCCCCAGACTCACAGCTTTCACTCAAGGTGAACAAAAGAGATCAAGATTGTTAAGTTTTTATTACTGTACATGTTTTTTCTGCTTCTTTAAGGGGATTTGCTGACATGGAGAAAAGAAACAACCTCACCAGTCTGAGTGAGAAACGACATTAAAATCAGAGCAAGACACGCAGAGGCGCATTAGCTGAAACTTTCACTTCATTTAGTCCCCACTGACTCTGTACACCATTAAAATATTTCCAAAATATGGACAGCGTGTATGTGTGCGCGAACGTGCGTGTAGATTTGCATTGACCAGCTGTTTGTCGAGATCAGCAGATGAAGAAGGAACTTGTTCGCTCCTTCTATAATTACATTTTCCATTCATTGCACATGATATGACCTTAATAAGTTTGGCTGACTGACATTATGCTCATCTGTTCACGTGCGTGTTAACGTACACTCAGAAAAACAGCCGAGGCACGTGTTTGATTAGCCTAACTTGAAATATGTTGGGAAAACAGAAACATCTTCAGCGTGTGTGTATGTGGATGTGTTGCTCTTTTAGCCAAAAGTCTCATAAACCAGGGAAAAGATTTTCATCGAAGTTTAAGTCAACCGAGGGCTGATTGACGTTTTGAGTCAACTCGATTCAAGATGGCTGTCTCAGTAAGGTAAATCCACATTAGCAAACACAATAATGGCTACAACACAGTCAGTTTTACAGGTGTTGATCAAAAAATTGGTTTGGTAGTAGCTGAGAGTAATGCCAAACATAAAGGCTAACATGTGAAATCTTTGTTAAGAACTTCAGTATGTAACGGGCGATATGCATTCTTTCAAGGAATGCAAGTTTCATTAAGTAATTTATTCTCATTGATTTAACACCTCTTATTTAATTTTAAAATAACACAAACATTTTCTTGTTTATATCAAATATTACAGTGTTTAAATTTAAATTGTAGAGAAGAGCAGCAGGACAACAAAGTGTTAACCCATCACGAGGCCATTGTAGCACGGAGGAGAATGTGGGCATGGCAGAGAGCAGCAAGTGGCAGAGAGCGGCGATCATGACAGGCTGCAGGAGGGAGCTTCTCCCTGCACCTAATGGTTTAGCAGGTGCTAAATCATTTAAAATAATTTATTTTAAATAAATAATCCAGGGCTCATCCATCAATCCGCCATTGTGTGTCATGTCCAATCTTATTTTGAAAAACCGCGAAGGAGCGAGTCCGTGAAAGTCGAACCGTGAAGTAGTGAGGGACTACTGTAGCGTGAATTCAAATAAATTGGAAAATGCACATTAAAGGAGAGCTAACCAAGAAAAAAAAATCATTTGACCAGCCCAGTCAGAATGAATCAGCCCCTAAAGTTATGTTTACCAAACTCAGATGTATTAAATTAAATATAAATACTGTATTGTACCATTTTGAAACATTTTTATGTTTATTTAACTAGTTGGTTTTGGATTTGATTTGATGTTTATTTATTCATTTTAAAAGAACACTACAAGACAGTTTCATCAGATACAAGAATCCAAGTAGGATAAAATAAAAGGAGCAGAAAGAAGATGAAATCATATTATATCTGCCCCTTATTTCACAATTTGTTCAATGATAACCTTTAAACTACATCACAAAATGAATAACTCTACGGTACTTAATTTTTATAACTGTAATACACAAACACTAGCCTGGTTAAAACCAGACCCTTGTCCTTCACTTGTGCAGTGAAGGGAAATGAGAATTGAGCGGAGCTGCGTAGGAATGGCGAGGGCCAGGCTACACAAACACACCAAGCTACATCATATACTGTATACTGTAGTTTTTGAGCAAGTCCGTTTTGACCTTTTTCTTAAATGTATACAGTACATTGATTTTGCATTTTTAACATCACTCTCCAGAACATTCCACAATCCAACTCCCTGAATTGAGGTAGACCGTCCCTTTAAGCTGGTTCTGAATTGTGGTTTGATGAATATCTCTGTCCCTTTGAGATTGTAATAACTTTGTCTTTTTATAAAATTTCTTTGGATATTTAAAGGTAATGTGTTATTATGAGCCCTATACATAACTGATAAAATACTATATTCTACCAATTCCTGGAATTTCAATAAATTTAGCTGAAGAAACAAGGTGTTTGATGGGTGACTGAAATGTTTTCTGGTGATTACTCTTACAGCTCTCTTTTGTAAAATATAAACAGGCTTTGTAATTGTTTTGCACGCTCCCCAAACCTCAATACAATAGATTAAATGTGGAACAATAATTGTGTTATACAACATATACAGAGCTTTATCAATTAAAAAATCCCTGACTTTATACAGTACTGTACTGCAATTGATCTAGCTATTTTTGTTTTAATGGAATTTACATGATGTTTCCATGTCAGTTTGTCATCAATGATAACACCCAGAAACATCACTTCATTCACATTCACTGCCTTAACACAAAAAACTTTCTCACACATTACCACACAACACAAAGATTTTAACACTGGACTCTGTGTCATCAAACGGGTTATTCACTAAACTCTCGGTCATGTGCTCATTCAGTTTGCACTACTTCTCATATTTGCACTAATGTTTGTATTACATCACTGCCTATAGTCATACTACTGTTTACATTCACTGTTTACATACTACTGTTTACATTCAATGTTTACATTTATTAATACTGTTTACATTTATTACTACTGTTTACATTTACACTACTTTTATATCTACACCACTGCTGATACATATACAGTATTCTCTGACTAGCCTTATTTAAGGATGCCCAATGTGCCTTACTGCATATGCCACTTTTGCCTCTATACCAACATCAACTACTACCTCATACATATACTGTGTACATTAACTCATATGCTGCTTTGCCACTCTTTGCAAATGTCAATGCTAGAACCTTCAGTTTATTTTATAGATATACTTTTTATACTTTTTTATACTACTATGCAAAAACTCAGGACAGTATTACACTTTTATTATTTCATTCTATGCTTATGTTCATTAAATGTTTAGTGTTTTAGTTTGAGTTTTAGTTTTAGTGTTGGTGTAAATTTTCATACTTCTATACTACTATGCAAAAACTCAGGACAGTGTTACATTTTTACTATTTTATGCTTATGTTTATTAAATGTTTCAGTGTTTTAGTGTTTAAATGGTTACTGTTGCACCGAGGGACTGAGAGAAACGCAATTTCGGTCCTGTGTATGTCCTGTACATATTGCAGTTCTGACAATAAAGTTGACTTTGACTTTACAGATCACATCTTCAATTTCAAATGGATCGTCAACAATTCTCTTCTTGACTACTGTTGGTGCAACTTTTAATTGAATGACACACATTATTATCTACTTTTGGTATTTTAGCTGCAAGACTTGATTGGTATTTTTGTATACCCAAGTGTGTCTCCACTGTTGTAGTCAACATGTTGGAAAATACCCTGATGTCACAATATTTTACTCTACAATAAAGAGTGTAGACACTTCTTTCTTGTTCAAGCTTAATGAAGATATTTAGTTGTGAACTACTGCGGCTTGTGTTCATTTGTGTGGTGCGTTAAAGAATTTCAACACAAAGGGTGACAACTGAACTACTGTATATAGTTAGCAAAAGTTGACCTAAAATTAAAATAATATGATATATTGTAACCATTTTAGGTAAGATATATTTATTGGGTTATCTAGACCAGTGTTTTTCAACCTTTTTTGAGCCAAGGCACAGTGTTTTCATTGAAAAAATCCCGAGGCACACCACAAACCAAAATTGTAAACAAAGATACACTGTATCCGCCTATATTAAATATATAGTCATTCTTATCAAAGTGTCTTGAATAGGAATGAAATGAACACTAAATGTATTTTTTATCATGTTTTATATTTCTTATTTCAAATTGCACTTAACATGAAATTGAAGGCATGTTAACATGCCTTCAAATACACCTGAACAGTGCCACAACAATGTGTTCTTAAAATTAAAGAGGATGAAATTGCACTTAACATCCCTTCAAATAAACCTGAACAGTGCCACAACAATGTGTTCTTAAAATTAAAGAGGATGAAATTGCACTTAACATGCCTTCAAATAAACCTGAACAGTGCCACAACAATGTGGTCTTAAAATTAAAGAGGATGAAATTGCACTTAACATGCCTTCAAATAAACCTGAACAGTGCCACAACAATGTGGTCTTAAAATTAAAGAGGATGAAATTGCACTTAACATGCCTTCAAATAAACCTGAACAGTGCCACAACAATGTGGTCTTAAAATTAAAGAGGATGAAATTGCACTTAACATGCCTTCAAATAAACCTGAACAGTGCCACAACAATGTGGTCTTAAAATTAAAGAGGATGAAATTGCACTTAACATGCCTTCAAATAAACCTGAACAGTGCCACAACAATGTGGTCTTAAAATTAAAGAGGATGAAATTGCACTTAACATGCCTTCAAATAAACCTGAACAGTGCCACAACAATGTGGTCTTAAAATTAAAGAGGATGAAATTGCACTTAACATGCCTTCAAATACACCTGAACAGTGCCACAACAATGTGGTCTTAAAATTAAAGAGGATGAAATTGCACTTAACATGCCTTCAAATACACCTGAACAGTGCTACCATTCTCTCTACATTTTACTCACTTGAAACCTGTGCCTGTTTGGATGAACACAAAGCTCACGTTCACAGTTTCTGCCTTCTTCTGATTTCCACTTGGGCCTTCATCTGGGTCAGAATTTTGTCCAGGGACCAGACCGGATTTAGTATTTTTTCTTTTGAAAAAGTTTTCCATCGCTGTTTGTTTGAGAAGATCCTCACTGTTGGTTTGTTTTGCTCACTGCTCACGTCACGTTCATGCACCGCTACTTCTCTTGTTTTAATGTGCGACGCTATGCTCCATACTGCCACCTATCGCTCGGTAAGGAAATTACACCAGTTAATAAAAATTTCATAATTTACTAATTTTACACGGCACACCAGACGATCTCTCGCGGCACACTGGTGTTCCACGGCACACTGGTTGAAAAACACTGAGCTAGAGCATGCACAACAAAGATCAGTTCAGTCCAGCTGAAATTTCACCTATTAAAAATATTTTTATTTATCTCGGCCTGCCTTACAGGTTAGTAGAAGTGAAATATATAAATTTTCAGATGGAGAAGAAGAGGTAGACATCTGCAACTAACAGTGAATCACAGAATAACAATATGAAAGTGTGTGGTTTTTTGAAAGCACAACCTTGTTTGAAATGATTAATTTCTAACAATGAATGGACAGCAGTCTTCTTGAAATGGATAACAGTGGTAATTTAGCTCAGCAAAAGCTAGTAAAGTACAATGCTGCAGTGTTACTGCACTGTGTGTCTTGAACACAAAATGACCTGATCACAAACTGGCCAGCAGGCACACACAGTTAAAGGAAAAAAGAAACTCCACACTCGTTCAATTTTAGAATTTTACATATCAAGATATAATAAAAATGGCCTAACCTTCCCTAGCTTATGAATTGTTCAGATCTAACCTCAGGGGTGCAAAAAACACAACAATGTCAATATCACTTAAACAAAACCAAAGCCAAAATGGAAAAAGCTGTGTGAAAAATGTAATCCATCCCGAGCCCCTGAGGAAGGAAGCAGCCAAAAGAATAATGTTCTTAAAATTCTGTTTTGTTTTTTTTTGAGAATTGTCAGTCATCAAATTTGGTGTGTAAAGTAACTTTTCAAGCTTTCTGCCATTGTATTATTAACATTTTACTGTATGTTCTATGATTTTTTTGTTTTACAAAGCAAAAATAATGAATTAATAAATGTATGTGATTCTTTAATAAAAACATGCAAATGCATTCTTGCATAATAACTAAAAAGGGTTAAGAGGGACAGCTTGTAATGGTTCATTTTTGCAGCCTTTGCAGTCACTATGTTCACTATTCATCCCACACCAAGCTGGTGTGCAAGCCAAAGGTCAAGCATTAGCCTACTTTGCAACATGGGGTTCATTTGCTGCAGGCTAAAGTTTAAAATGAGGTCATAGTTGATAGGAATTTGCCATTCAGTTTTCCCTTTGCCTCGCTGAACTAGACCACATCACCCTGTTACTGTCCTGGTTAATCATGCATGGTAGCTTTGTGGAAAAATTTAACATTATATTTGTAGAAAAAAAAAGTCCACATGTGGGCTTTTGTATGGGTGGATGGTTATGTGACGGGCAAGCCTGCAGAATAGATGCTTTCTTTCTTTATGACAAAAGGCTTTTGGATTGAATATTTAAATCAAACAAACTGAATGACTGCTTAACGTCTAAATTTCTTTTTTGTTTTTTTTTCTTGAACCTTCTAACACATTCAGTCAGAAATGTATTATGAGCAATAACTGGCAATAATAATCTAATCTTATTTAACTGGAGCAGAATAATAATGCCCTAGCTCACCCTGCTGATCCATTAGTGCAGATGTGTGTGATATAAAGATAGGTTCCCTACATATAAAAACAGTAATCCATGGGCATATTGGTCTTGGAGAAGATAAAAGATGTTGGAAGAAGCTTGAGGCAAATGAGTATTAGAGAGCCTTTAATAACACACTATTTCATAATATGGTCATGGATGCCACATAGCACAATACTGGAGGCAAAGCAAGTTTTATGCTGTTATCTTAAATGTGTTGTGAATTTATACACAGTCTCAAAGTATAAACTGTGCTCTGCGTGGAAAAAGATGAGAGAGAAGGCCTCATTTACAATAGACTCTTCATAAAATGTATAGCAGAGTAATGCTATTCCTCCTACACTGACATTCTGTAATATTAGAAACACGTTTTTGTGTTTATGAATGACAATTCCAGCATAGTTTTTCTATTTTAATAAAACTACACAAAGAATGTAGCCCATTGAAGGTGTAATTTTGTTACGAGAACCCCTGAAAATTTTATTACTGTCTAAACAGTGTTATTGAGATGGCTGCTAAAATATATAGGATTTTTGCAAAAACACGTTTACATGTATGCACATATTTAATGCGATCCCCCATTCTCTCTTTATTTTCCTCATCTGGTTGTACCTCCCTCTGTCTTCTACTTTCTCTGCTCACATTATTTTCCCTCCCTCATCTGTGGCTCCCTTTCTCTCTCCCCAGCATTGTGCGAAATCCCCCCGCTTGCCATCAGTTTGTGCATGTACAGAAGTCAGTGAGTGCCTGTTGGCTTGGCTGAGTGTTGGTGTAAGTGACCATGTGAGTCTGCACGTGCTACTTTGCCAAGACGAAAGGAAGTGGAAGAGAAGAGAAGAGTAGTGGAAGAGGAGGAGGGGTCTGGCCGGGTCTGGCCATGTGGATGTTGCAGCATGAAAACTGTATGTGACCTACTGGACTAGATGTGAGATGTGGTAGTTTATGTGTGAGATGGGATCTGTTCTGGGCAGAAGACAACAAGATGAGAAAAAAGAGAGAAAAACAGAAGAAGCTAGAAAGGCCAGACTCAGCAGCAAGGTACTCTTATCTCGTTCAATGAATTTAGCTACTCATTTATGTATAAAAATGTTTTTTTCCTCACTGTTTTATACTTTTACTCCAGTGTTACACAGACGCCCTCATCCCATCTCAACTACCTGTCTACGCTCTTGAGTCACTCTTTGGCTTCCGTTCTGTTGTTATGCTCTGCTGCATGTTGGCTGTGTGAGAAGCTGGTGCAGTCTTATCTGAAACCCTGACAGAATGCTAATGTTGTTTTCTCCTCTGGTTCACTTATTCACTGTTTGCTGCAATCGGCTTGTGCGAGTGTGTTTTTATCTGTGTTTGTGTCTGATACGTTGTAAAAAAGTGTGTCAAACTGTGGCTAATGTGAGTGTGTTTTGTTTTAATCCTCGGAGGAAGTAACAACACCATTTTTTGTTTTAGTGTGTTTATACATGACAGTATTGTACACGGGAAGATTCCCCATCTCAAATATGTTTATATGTGAACATTTGAGTTCATGTGCAACTGGAAATATTTTCATGCACACTGGTACTTGTGTGTGTAAGAGAACCTGTCAAAGCATCTCTCAGGACAAAAGTTCCCTCAGTCTTTTCACTTAGCTGTCAGACTACTCAGTATGTGTCATATTGTCATTTTAACTTGCTGCTTTCTCATGGAGATGGCCTTGTGATGTGGGTTGTGTGAGCTATAAAACATTTGTGCTAATGCAAAAGCTTTGACACAGTGGAACCTATTAAAATGTGTATTTGTGCGTAGTACAGTAAGTGTAGTTAGTAGTGTGTCAGAGCTGTCACTCTGTTCAGTAAGAGGCATCTGTCAGCAGGATGCCCTGCAGAATGTCTGACACGAGCCACTGCACAGCCAGACAGCCTGGCTCAATTTTTTATATACCCATGAGGTCATTTGTTGATTCAGTATGTACAGAATTTATAGGATTATAAACTAAAAGTCACAGCTTGACCCTGTATCATTTAGTTTCTGTGTGCTTAAAATTTCAGTTTGTGTGCACAAGTGTTGTTTTATTAGGGTTTGAACCATATCTAAAATAAATTGCAACATCATGCTTTGTCATTTTTAGACATGACACCAATACCTTATTTCACGTTTAGATTTTTGGCATAATCTGAGTTGAGTGTGAAAAAGAGATAATTGGGACGGAAGTGGTGGCGAGCAGGATTATAAAAATGGAATTGATTGTGTTTTGTTGCACATGGTTTAAAACCAGGTCATGTAGAAAGTCTGGACTGAGGCGGTTTATAGTAAGTTCTGCATATTTTCTGCATGTATGTAGATGATTCTCAAGCTGTTTTGTAATTATTTTTGAAATTCTAATTGGGTGTAATTATTTTAGGTCTCAGTATTATGCTTTACAATATACTGTAATTAATTTGTTTTGCATCACACTGATCATAAATGATGTCTGAAAGACTCAAAGTTTTTCCATAATCCAAAAAGCGCTCTTGTAAAATGTTAAATGATAAATGGACTGTACTTATATAGTGCCTTTCTAATCAAGATACCCAAAGTGCTTTACTACACAATCTGTGCCTTCATTTACCTCTACACATACATTCATACAGGACTCTACCAGACAACTACAAATTAAATGGTAAAATGGTAAATGGAGCTTATTTATACAGCGCTTTCCAGCCCCCTGTGAGGGACCCCAAAGCGCTTTACAATACCAACCATCCACCCATTCATACACCGGTATGAATTGAACAACTTCTTTTAAATTCAGTTCAATTCAAAAATATTTTATTAATCCCAGAGGGAAATTAAAGAGATTAATCAGTGCTTTTAGATTACATTCATGCACCAATGGGACACACATCAGATGCAATAAGGGGTTCAGTTTCTTGCCCAGGGACACTTCAACATGTGACTGCTGGTGGAATTGAACCCCCAACTTTCCCATTGGATAACGACTGCCACAGCTGCCAAATTAGTGACATGTTGACAACTTATTAAACTGGAAAATGTTTAGAAGGCAGTGGGAATTATTCTCCTTGTTAGATGTTTAAAGCTTTCCTCTGCAGTAGAGATGATGCTCACTTCTCCATGGGCTCTTCAAGTCTTGTGAAAGTGATACTTGTTCTCTGCAAAAATGTCTGTCCTTTTGTTTGAGACAACAATGGTGTTTCTGACAGTACAGTACAGTAGTATTGTTTTAGCCATTTGGCCTCCTTTTCTTCTGTCCATCCATCCATCCATCCATCCACCCATCCATCCATTCATCCATCCATCCATCCAGCCATCCAGCATGTTATTCTTGTTTGGTACATACTGTATTTTCTCAGTGTGTTTTTGTACAGCAAATATAAATTTTGTAGC
>JBBPBX010007383.1:51159-65468 GCA_038048925.1 Garcialebias charrua
CTGCATTCACACACAGGCTTATTAATTGTTGTTGCTCTCTAAAATAATTTCAATTCAACCTTTATTTATACAGGTTGTCAGTCTCATTGAGCCTCGTCATTTACAAAAGAGACCTGCTTTTAATCAGTTTAATCAAATGTTACAGATGTTTAACAACCTGTTAAAATACACCAACATGCAGGATATGGCATCTCTTTTATTCCAAATTTTCTGGGGGAGGACCCATGGACCTCGCAGAGTCCCCCACCCCGCTGCCAGACCGCCTGCTGTTTGTGTTCCGACATCAATTAGTTTGCAAATTAAGCAAAGTGCGTCCTGTTTACAAGCATCATCCATGTGTTAAACATGTGATTAACACATGTTTAACACATGTTTAATGTGTTGCTGCTGTAGCTGGACCTGCAGCCTGTTAGGTCTTACAATCCTGACTCTCCACAACAGCATAGTTGTTCTCTT
Source organism: Garcialebias charrua (assembly GCA_038048925.1). NCBI lineage: Eukaryota > Metazoa > Chordata > Actinopteri > Cyprinodontiformes > Rivulidae > Garcialebias > Garcialebias charrua. The sequence continues at coordinate 51,616 of JBBPBX010007383.1, forward strand.
CTCTGAAGCTGATGTTTCCCAGGTGAAGAATTCCTGTGACAAGCTGAAGAACCGAGTCCTGATTGTCCAAAGACAGACCTACAACCGACATCGCCCCCTGAAAGACACACAAGCTGTTACACACAGGTGAAGATAGACGGTGTCGTGTGGACAGACAGGTGCAGGTAACAGGACAGCAGTGATATAGAGGTTTCAATACAAACTAAAGAAAACATGTCAGTTTCCCTGAAGAGAGTTAGGACTTTCTGGTGATGCTGTTGGTCACACTGGACAGAATGACCCAGATCTGTTTGCAGCCAATATCATGAAAACATGTTTTTCCTTTGGAGACAGTGTCTGCTCATGTGCATTTATGTGTCAAAGAGACATGTGAAGACAGCAGATGTCTCAAAGCTGGTATTCCTGAAGGAGGTCACCTACACCATGTCACTGTCCAACCACCTCAAACAGCTGTCAGTCTATGGCTCTTTGGCTTGTGTACGGATTCAAAATTATTCTACGTCATTGACGTCAGACAGCAAAACAGATAGGTAAGGAAAGGAAAGCACCATAGTTTCTGAAAAATCCTTCTTGTCGTTCACATCATCCACAGTGTAGGTTCCTGATTGGTTCAGGTAAAAGTAGTAGTCAGGTGTTGTAATGCCAAGGTTCTCTCTCTGCTCTCCACTGGCTCCACCAATCAGCTGACATCACACACAAGTAAAAGTACACATTCAGACAGATTTACAAGTCAGAGTTTACTCAGCAAGAACACAATAAACACACACCAGAAAATTTCTTTACAGGTTTAAACTACAAATTAAACTCTGTTCATCAGGCAGTCAGAATGCTAAACACTCTGCCTGCTCTGCCTCCCCTCCCATTTGAACTGCCTTAACACAAAAAACTTTCTCACACATTACCACTCAACACAAAGATTTTAACACTGGACTCTGTGTCATCAAACGGGTTATTCACTAAACTCTCGGTCATGTGTTCATTCAGTTTGCACTACTTCTCATATTTGCACTAATGTTTGTATTACATTACTGCCTATAGTCATACTACTGTTTACATTCACTGTTTACATTTATTAATACGGTTTACATTTATTACTACTGTTTTACATTTATTACTACTGTTTACATTTACACTACTTTTATCTACACTACTGCTGATACATATACAGTATTCTCTGACTAGCCTTATCTAAGGATGCCAAATGTGCCTTATGTGCCTCACTGCATATGCCACTTTGCCTCTATACCAACATCAACTACCTCATACATATACTGTGTACATTAACTTATATGCTGCTGTGCCACTCTTTGCAAATGTCAATGCTAGAACCTTCAGTTTATTTTATAGATATACTTTTTATACTTTTTATACTACTATGCAAAAACTCAGGACAGTATTACACTTTTATTATTTCATTTTATGCTTATGTTCATTGGGTGTTTGGTGTTTCAGGGGTGTTTGGTGTTTCAGTGTTGGTGTAAATTTTCATACTTTTATACTATTATGAAAAAACTCAGGACAGTGTTACACTTTTACTATTTTATGCTTATGTTTATTAAATGTTTTAGTGTTTAGTGTTTAGATGGTTACTGTTGCACCGAGGGACTGAGAGAAACGCAATTTCAATCCTGTGTATGTCCTGTACATATTGCAGTTCTGACAATAAAGTTGACTTTGACTTTGACTTTGAAATTAGACTATTAGTTGGAATACCATTAGAACACAGACAAGACTGAGGTTTTAGTTTTTGGACCTGAGCATCTTAGTAATAAATGTTTCAGTCTTTCTCCTCCTTGGATGTCATTAATCTGCCTCCAGTTCTAATGTTAAAAATCTTGGTGTTATTTTTGATCAGGACATGTCTTTTATCCCCCACATTAAAAATGTTACTAGAACCTCCTTCTTCCACCTGCGTAATATCACTAAAATTAGAAACATGTAAAAATGATGCAGAAAAACTGGTTCATATATTTGTTACGTCTAGACTGGACTATTGCAATGGTTTGTTATCGGGGTGTCCAAATAATTCTTTAAAAAGTCTTCAGTTGATCCAACATGCTGCTGCCAGAGTCTTAACTAGAGTTACTGGGAGAGATCAAACAATGCCCCAGGGACCCATCTCTGCCTGATGCCCTCAATAAGTTTTATGCACGTTTTGAAGATCCAAACAGACCAGCTAGCACCAGACTCACCTCATCACCAGATGAAGAGCATCTCAGAGTGACCGCAGCAGAAGTGAGAGGCAGTCTCAGGAAGATTAATCCTCATAAAGCAACCGGACCAGACAACATCCCAGGGAAAGTTCTGAAGGAATGTGCGGACCAGCTCTGTGAGGTGCTGGCTGACATCTTCACCACCTCACTTGCACTGGAGTCAGTTCCCACCTGCCTGAAGACCGCGACCATCATCCCAGTCCCAAAGAGCTCCACAGTGACTGGTCTGAATGACTATAGACCGGTGGCCCTCACCCCGATAGTCGCTAAATGTTTTGAGAAACTGGTCATGTCCCACATCAAGACAACCGTCAACATCAACGAGGACCCTCATCAATATGCATACCGCGAGAACCGATCAACAGAGGACGCCATCTCCTCTGTGGTCCACACTGCTCTCACCCACCTGGATCAGAAGGACTCATACGTGCGTCTGCTCTTTGTGGACTTCACATCTGCTTCAACACCATGATCCCCCAAACTCTGATGGACAAACTATCCACACTTGGACTAAGCCCCTCCTCCATTTGTAACTGAGTCCTGGACTTCTTAACAAACAGACCACAGTCAGTGAGGATTGAAATATATTTCTATCAGTATTACACCTATTAATTACACCTATTATATTCTAAGATTGTGTTTACTTAATTTCTGCCTTATAATGTGAAACGTGATCTAAGGCGGAACCTTTTACTCCTGGGCTTTGTTTTCACTAGGGAACAGTTACACGCTTGCACAAAACAACAGACCCAACACTTGAAGTTTACATATGAAGCTGGTAGCTTATTGTCTGAGAGGCGGATCACGTCACAGAGTAGGGCAGTCCCAAGGAAGTTCCAGGCGTTTCCAAGGCGGTCCGCTCCCAGGATTGGTCCCACGAGGCGATGACGTCATCTGGGGGTATAAAACCGTGATCCGCTTTCGAAGGTTCGTGTGTTGGAACTTGTGATCGGTGAGAGGTCTGTTTGCAGCTGCAAGGTTTATGCTCATTATGTACAATAAACCTGCAAATTAACTTGCACATTCGTTTCAGAGCCTTCCTTCAACTTTTGAACCGCAACAATTTGGTGACCACCGACGTGGAGAGTTTGAAGTTTCGCCTGACAACGGGAGCCGTTTGAGGGCTTCCCCCACCGAGTGGCCGAGCACGCGTGCAACCAACTGGCGCCTTCATTCAGGTGAGCAGATCTTCCGTTTATCACTAAATGTCTGCTATTGGAAACACTAAATTTACCTTGGCTGTATGTCTGTTTGTCTCCGGGTGGGCCAATTTCACCGTGGGGTAGCTACGGTTTGTAGTGTTAGTAGTTAAGAGAAAAATAACGTAAACTACTGTTGGTATTTCACTTGGATGTGCATTTTTTTTGCGGTTCTTGTACATGTAAGTAAAGTGAAAGCACATAGTCCAACGTCCACACACACAGGGATAATATATGAGTGCCTGAGTTTGCTTTTTTTCCCCTCTATGAGCTCCGGCCTGTCGGCTAGGAGACACCTTCTTTTTCTTTTGGGCTCCGGGAGGCCGTGGGGTTGAGGCCTGACCGTGTTCTCCGGGACTCTGTTCGCCGTCGAGTTCATTCAGGCTTTCATACCGGCACACGGCCTTGCCGTAGAGTGGTTAGGCCACTCCGGGTTCACACGTTGCCGTTGATGTGATAAAGTTCACAACCGGGACCTCTGTGATCGCTGTTAGAGCTACATTTTCTCTCCCCTTCCCAGTTAAAGTTGATTACCGTATTTTCCACTGTATAGGTCGCACCCATTTTTTAAGATAACTTTCTTATCTTTTTATTATTTTTTTGGCTTTCTTTTCTCTCTTTCTTCGAGGCTTGCGACCTGTACACCGGAAAGTGCTGTATACACGCAAACAAAGGCAACAGGGACAGATTTTTTTTTTCATATATTGTTTTTTGTGGATGTAATTGTTCTGTTCTTTTTTCATTCATCCAACCTTCATTTAGTCAGGTAAATCTTATTGAACCTCATGGGCTCATTTACGAAAGCGACCTGCTAAAACTAAAGAACGATGAACAGCAATGGTAGAATTTCCTTAAACAATAAACAAACAATAAACAATAGAAAACAAAAAAGAGAAGAAAAAAAACAAAAGAAATAAATACTTTTTTTTTAAACAAAGTATCAAAAAACGAGCAAAACATAAGGTAGACGTATAAAATCAAAGACAGGAACAAATCTGCATTGGTTTTTGCCAATTGTTCTAGTGCGCAGAAAAAAAATCATAAGGACTGGCTGAAAGCAGACGAGTTTAACAGAGACTGCTTATTGTTTTTGGATGAGATGAGCAAAATCCTAAGTAGACAGAAACCTAGTCTGAAGAATATGCACAAGGCCGCTTCACAGGTGCAAGCTGCTGGCTCGAACTCAGATTTATGGCTTCTAACAAGATAACACTTTCCTGTTGGTGCCTGACACGAAGGGAAAGAGGTACCAGGAAGGAGACATCTCCTCCCCTCCTCCCTTCCTCCCCCCCCCGCCACAGATGGCCCTAAGGGAGGTGTGTTCACTGGACCTGAAAGTTCTGGTCCAGGGACTGGCTCATGCCTGGTACCCACTGCCCCCGGTTTCGGGCGGCTGAAGCGGCCGGTTTACATTCAAAGTCTATGAGGAGACGCGTGGAGTCACGGCGACCAGGGAAGCGGCGCGATTCGAGTGATCAAAGCGGCGCGGCGGCAGCCCAAGTTCCCTTCGCGGGCACGCGCGCGTCCAAATCAACCTAGCCGTCGAGCCGCCGACGTCCCAAATGTTGATCTCTGGCGGCTCGACGCATCCGGCAAACAGTCGGGAGAGCCTCGCTATCTGATTACACAACCACAACGGGACTTTTTTTGGACTTTTTAAACTTACCGGATCGACCCTCCATGAATTGGAACCAAACTCCGGTAATAAACGTGGCATTTTTACAGTTGCTGCTGACAGGCTGCTGTTCTCTCCAGTGTAGATCACCCCAAACATAAAAAAAAAACGTTTTATCTCATCAAAGACCGTCGGAAGTGCAGTTAACACAACAACTGAACCCGGAAAACAAGCTAGAGACCCCTCCCTCTGCTACCCCCTAGTGTACGTCATCAGACGGTCTTCAGTGGCCAGTGGGACCGTGACCAGCGGCCAAAAGGGGGCGGCAGGCGCGTTTCGAGTTGTGCAGTGGGTACCAGGCATCAGAGTTACCGTACTTCAGTGCTGCTGTTGAGAAAACTCCAGAGTACAGTAGTTAGTTTGAAACCTAAACATTATCTGCTTATCTCCTCTTGGACAGATTACGAGGGACTATTCGATGACTTGGGTATTATACATTACTTAGACTCTCAGGAGACGTCCTACACTTTATTTATGAAGTTACGCAAGGGGTTTTATGCCTATATTTTTGTTTTTGTTGGTTTCCTCTATGACAGTTTGTTGGACAATATAATCATTGTCCTCACAATGCAGTACTGTGTTTTTTTTACTGATATGTGCTTTTCACTCTCAGTGTTAAAGGCACATTTCAGATGTTTATAGGTGAGGTTTATATGAACGTGTTGGCAAATACTATCTTACCTGCTGCAGGTAGCTTTTTGCATTGCCTATACGATTACATGCAGGGTTAATTTGACACGGCGTCATGGCCGTATTTCATTTCCTCATTGCAATTACGTTTCCGGTTCTCATCTAATTCAGCCAGGAGGGGTGTGGGTCATGTTTAATGACACTTTCACATATGTGTTTAGGACCACATTCATGTGTGGACAGGGGGCTTTATTTTTTTTTGTTTTTTATTTTTTATGTCTATTTCTTTTCTTCTTCATATGCTTTGATGCTTTGGAGGACTGACACTTGACCTGCCTGACGGAGTCCAGAAGGGAGTCTTCTCGTAGCTGACAGATGTGCTGGGGACTGACTTTATTTAGGTGTTTTCTGAGGATTTCAGCTTGGCATCTAATCAGTGAATGCTGCAGGTGTTCCATGACGACATTTGGTTAGCAGTTAACCAATTCTACTTGGTAGTGGGTTTCACATATACACAGATATGCAGCTCTCAGTTTACAATTTTATTCCTCACCCTACAACATTCGTATTGCACAGTACACACGTGCATTACACACACCTAGGTTCAGTCAACCATGGCATTGATCACTTGCATCGTGACTCTCTGGTTTTGAACGCCATTCTTGGACAGTTCACATGTTGTGCTGTCATTGACGCTAGGTTTGCTACTGCTGACAACTCCTGTTGGCGCCTGCACTGGACTGAACTGAACTGCCGAATTGCGTTGTGTTCAGCTGAGCTGCAAGCTGACAGCGCCTGCACTGAAATGCACTGGACTGCCGAAATGCATCATGTTCAGCTAAAGCCGCAAGCTGTCATGGCTCATACCGGCACTGTTCGTGGAGTTTTGCACATCTGCACCAGCTTCAACTCAAGTCATGGACTGTGTTCTGCACACACATGGACTCTGACATATCTCTCCAGGAGGGGGGTTGGAGATCAAGTGATGGTCGAGCTGGGAAATGTCACTACCAATATTGCTGCCTGGCTGACATGTCTGCTGACCATGTGATCTTCAGGTGGTGATTCAATAACTTCAGTTTTCATGATCAGTGCTATCTTTGCTATGTTGAGACCTCACGCACCCACACACGCTTTACACATGTATACATCCATTATTACACATAGAACAGATCTCGCTGACACGTGACCTGCACGACCACACACGTTTTTGTTTCATCCTTCATGTACTCACAGTACAGTTGTTCGGTATGGGCACCTGTTGCGTTCCTTTTTGGATGTGTGTTTGTATTTTTCTTTTCTTTTTCCTCACCTTTTTGAACAGGCCTTGTTGTTGAGGACACATCTTTCAGGGGCTGGACTGACAGCTTCAAATGTTTGTGGATGCTAGTTTTACTGTCATGTATACAGTACTATGACTGCTTGTGGTTGTGACAGGCATAGGTAGAGAGTTGGCTGACATGATGCAGAGAAGGAAGGTAAATGTTTTCTTTGTCCTAAAGACCGAGTGGAAGGGTAGCAAGGCTCACAGTATTGGAGCAGGGTTCAAACTCTCTTACAATGGTGTGGATAGAAGGAGAAATAGAGTAGGGGTGGTCCTGAAGGAGAAGTTGGCAAAGGATGTAGTAGAGGTGAACACTGTGTCTGATGGGGTGATGTGTCTGATGGTGGACATAGTGAGTCTGATGCTAGACAGTTGGGTTCAGATGTTTTGAGGTATTACTTTTTCTTTGTTGTAGTATTTCCACCTGCGGTTCAGATGACGTTCGTGTTATGAGCATTCGATTATTTTTCTTTGAAACAGGATGTTTTGTGATTGCCTCCTGTTTCAAAAGGGGATGGAAAATAAGGAACATATAGTTAAACACACCATTTCAAATAACTAATTAGATCAACGTTTTAACTCTTCATACAGTGATGAGAGCTGGAAACAGTTATACATTTAATAAAGTTATAAAAGATCATTTTAATAAGTGCCTAAAACCAGGTTGTTGGATAGTAGTTGCTCAACAAGATTCTGTTGAACCCACCTCTTGAGATGAATGTTTGGGGTAATTTATACAGATTTAGTGCTGACTTTTTCTTATTTTTTCATTTACAGGTCAAATCTGGACTTCTGATGATCGTGACGGAACACGCAAAATAAGATTGTGAATAATTTATATTTGAAAAGGGGAAATGCACTTTACAATCACATGTTTCCACAGCTGTGATGGACAAGCAGAGAAACCCTACCATAACTGGGTTTACATTCCTCCCCTTTTCAGCAGATTAATAATGTTGAATGAATGCTTAATGTTGCAGTGTAAACAATGAAGGGAAGATCTATTTCCCTGCACAATTTTTATCCTACAGGTTAACAGGTGGAACATGCAGCAGAGCAGAACTAATCACATTAACTAACAAACTAACCAACTAATCACTAATATATGCCAAGGTTTTCTCACTATTTGTTGAAACCTCTCAATTGTTGTTTACACCGTATGTTGAAGTTACATATGATTATTCTTACGCCTGTGAAGAATGAATGTGAGGATTGAAGGTTGTTGAGATGAATGAGTCAGACAGAATGTGAATGATTCAGACAGATTAATGTGACTACAGTATATATGTGTTTGTGCCTGATGAATGTGCAGTACAATAGTTGTGTGTTGATAGATTTCTGTGTATTGATAGATTTTTGAGAAAGGTGTACAGGGTTTTCACTACTTTTCTATAGATATAATTTAGTTTTATCAATTTTGATTCTTAGAACGATAATTAGAAATGTTTTAGAGGATATATTTTAGCTGCACTTTTGTTAAGGAGTATCAGAGCAGCTTAGCAGTGGATTTTACTGATAGGAAATGTTTGTGGTAGAACAACAGGTTATGGAAGGATTTTTGTGTTTTCTGATCAGATTAATCATAGATTTAGTGTTGGTTTTTGAATGTGGTCTTAAACCCTTATTACAGACATTTTTGAACAAGAGCAGTTGATGAGCTTTTCTCAGATATCGGACTAGTTAACAGAGTAGTGTAGGGCTTTTCCCCTTACAGGTGTCTATGATGAAGAAGATGAAGAGGCCTAACCCCAGTTCATATTCTTTGCTAAGGTTAACACATACCAGAAATGCACACACTGGAGCAGAGTATATGCAATGTTTTGAAGTTTGTTAAGAGTTGATAAATCAAATTTTGGGAAATTTAAGGGTTTTTGAGAAAGTATTGAATTTATAAAGTCAAATTAAAGTCCAGTTGTTTTTTTTATTGAACGCCTTTTTAGAGGTATTGAATTTAACTTCATTATTCCTGCATATACCCTGTAGAGGCGTGTTTTGTGAGGGACAGTCCGCACGGTTCTTACTTGTTTTTATTTTTTGTTTGTTTGTTTTTGCATCTATTTTTGTCTTGTTTGTTTTTGTCTGTTTTATTCTTGTTCATTGTTTTTGTTTGTTTTGTCTTGTTTCTATTTGTTTGTTACATTTGTTTTATTCTTTGTTTTTGTCTGTTTTATTCTTTATTTGTTTGTTTTGTTCTTATTCTGTTTCTTCTTGTTCTTTGTTGTTGGTTGTTTTCTTTGTTTGTACTTTCTTACCTTTACTTTTATTAGTTTTTATTTGTTCCTTATTACGTTTCCAGCATGTAGGCTCTGCTGGCCACAGTATATTTTATTACGTAGTTTTTATTACCATGTAGTATTGATGATTATTTTTATATAAGGTGTTTTATATTCTGGGTGGGTAACTTAGCTGTAGGATTGCTGTGGGGAGGTAATGTTAGAGTTTTCCAAAGTGTGTCCAGTTTTTAATTGCATTTTCACATAGAACATATAGGTTTTTGTTGACATGATGTATGTCATGTCAAAAGGGGAATTGAAATATATTTCTATCAGTATTACACCTATTAATTACACCTATTATATTCTAAGATTGTGTTTACTTAATTTCTGCCTTATAATGTGAAACGTGATCTAAGGCGGAACCTTTTACTCCCGGGCTTTGTTTTCACTAGGGAACAGTTACACGCTTGCACAAAACAACAGACCCAACACTTGAAGTTTACATATGAAGCTGGTAGCTTATTGTCTGAGAGGCGGATCACGTCACAGAGTAGGGCAGTCCCAAGGAAGTTCCAGGCGTTTCCAAGGCGGTCCGCTCCCAGGATTGGTCCCACGAGGCGATGACGTCATCTGGGGGTATAAAACCGTGATCCGCCTTCGAAGGTTCGTGTGTTGGAACTTGTGATCGGTGAGAGGTCTGTTTGCAGCTGCAAGGTTTATGCTCATTATGTACAATAAACCTGCAAATTAACTTGCACATTCGTTTCAGAGCCTTCCTTCAACTTTTGAACCGCAACCCACAACTTCTCCTCCTCCACCATAACCCTCAGCACTGGCTCTCCTCAAGGATGTGTGCTGAGCCCTCTCCTGTTCACTCTGCTCACATATGATTGTGCAGCCACCCATCCAGGCTGTCATATTGTAAAGTTTGCAGATGATACAGCTGTGGTGGGATGCATCACAAACAATGATGAGTCCAGCTACAGACAGGAGGTGGAACATCTGGAGAGCTGGTGCAAAGAGAATAACCTTCACATGAATGTGAAGAAGACAAAGGAGATGATTGTGGACTTCAGAAGGAACAAACAAACACACACCCCACTGAACATAAGTGGATCTGCAGTGGAAGTGGTCTCCAGCTACAAATACTTGGGTGTACACTTGAATGATAACCTCAGCTGGAGCAACAACACCACCAGCCTGATCAAGAAAGGTCATCAGAGACTCTACTTCCTCAGACGGCTGAGACGAGCTGGTCTGAGCAGCCCAGTCCTCACCTCCTTCTACAGGTGTGCAGTGGAGAGCATCCTGTGCTCCAGCATCAACGTGTGGCATGGAGGCTGCACAGCTGCAGAAAGAAAAGCTCTACAGAGAGTGGTGAAGGCTGCACAGAAGATGTTGGAGTCAGTCTCCCCACCATCACAGACATTTACACCTCCAGATGCAGGAAAAGAGCCACCTGCATCATGAAAGACCTCACTCACCCAGCACACACACTCTTTGCCCCACTCCCCTCAGGACGGAGGTTGAGGAGCATCAAATGTAGAACCACTAGACTGAGGAACAGCTTCTACCCTGAGGCTGTTAGACTCATGAATAAATAAATAATAAGAATAAACACTGCAAAATATCACATAGACAAAGACAAAGTTGTTATAATCTTAAGGGAACAGAGTTGTTTGTAAAACCACAATTCAGAACCAGTTTGAAGGGACGTTCTACCTCAATTCAGGGAATTAGATTATGGAATGGCTTGGAGAATGTAGTTAAAAATGCCAAGTCAATGTTTACATTTAAAAAAATGATCAAAACAAATATGTTAAAAAAATATATGTGAAATAACGTAATGTGTATTGTATTAGTTAGAAAATTAGAAAGTGTTAGTCATTTTGTACTGTATTAGTATTAGTTAGAAAACTAAAAAGAATTAGTCATTTTGAACTGTTGGTTGAAGAATATTATTGTTTAACCTGATTGTTGGAAAAAGTTGGTTGAAGATTATTATTGTTTACATGGTTTGACTACTGTTGTTTAATCTGATTGCTGGAGATAAGGGGCAGATATAATAAGATTTATTCTTCTTTCTGCCACCTTTCATTTTTTTACATTTTGTACACTATCATTATGAGATTGCCTTGTATTGTTTCTTTTGTAAAAAAATGAACAAATTTAATAAACATAAACATAAACAAAATATCACATCATGTTGATACTGATCTGTTTTCTTGTTGCTGTGTTCATCTGTGACCATCTGCTCATAATGACTCATGTTCGTGCTGCTGTTTATAATGATGTTTTTCCACCACATTAGGGCTTAGTGTATTACTAGTTGATGTTTTTCTTAGTTAATTCTAGATGTTATTACTGTTTTTCTCTTGCATTTGTTGTTGGATGTAACTTGGACCCTGTGTACATAATCTCGTTTCATCACATGTACCACATGCGGTGCAAATGACAATAAAGACTCTCTGACTCTGACTCTGATCATATTTCTCCAGTTTTATCTTCTCTCCACTGGCTCCCTGTCAAATCCAGAACTGAATTCAAAATCTTATTTCTAACCTACAAAGCTCTCTCAACAACCTAGCTCCATCTTATATTACAGATCTTATTGTTCCATATTTTCCTAACAGAGCACTTCACTCTCAGACTGCAGGTTTACTTGTGGTTCCTACAGTTTCCAGCAGCAGAATGGAGGAAGATCTTTCAGTTGTCAGGCTCTTCTTTTTATTTATTTTTAAAAAAAAAAATTTATAGATGGCCTCCCTTCTCACCTTACAGCCATCCTCTCACACCGATATGATTTTTTTCTTTTTTAAAAGAGAGAAAGGAAAGACAAAAAGTAAGACAACTAAACACAACAATTATCCACAAAAAAGCACAAGTCAAACACACCCAACCTCCGTCTGCAATCCTGCAGAGTACATGACAGAACACAGCAACACATGCATAGAGACTAATGACATCTTATCACTCAAATAATAAATCAGTCTCTACAATCTGGTCATGTTCCACTGCCTCTAAAAACTGCCATCATTAGGCCTCTTCTGAAAAAATCTAATTTGGATCCCGACATTTTTTCTAATTACCGCCCAATTTCCCACCTCCCATTTCTGTCTAAAGTGCTGGAAAAAGCAGTTGCTGCTCAGCTGCAGGACCACCTACAGCAACACTCTCTGTATGAGAAGTTCCAGTCTGGATTCAGAGCAGCTCACAGTACTGAGACTGCATTGCTGAGAGTAACAAATGATGTCCTCATGGCTGCTGACACTGGTTCTCCCTCCATCCTTGTCCTCCTTGACCTCACTGCAGCCTTCGACACTGTGGACCATAGTATCCTCCTCCACCGTCTTCATGTGGAGGTCGGTCTCTGTGACACTGTCCTGGACTGGTTCAAATCTTTCCTCTCCAATAGGCTGGAATGTGTTAGTCTTGGCAACGCCACGTCCCAGACAGTTTGTGTCTCCTGTGGTGTCCCTCAGGGGTCGGTTCTGGGGCCCCTGCTGTTTTCCCTTTACATGCTGCCTTTAGGTCAAATTATTAATCAGTTCAACATTTCTTTTCACTGTTATGCCGACGATACACAGCTTTACATCAGGACTGGAGCATCCTCATCTTCCACCTTGTCATCTCCATCTTCACTCACTGCCCTCTCTGCCTGCCTGGAGGCAATTAGGGCATGGATGAATCAGAACTTTCTTCAATTAAACTGCTCCAAGACTGAGGCCATACTGATTGGCACCCCTCACCAGGTACAAACATCTCCTATAACAAGACTTTCCTTTTCTGGACAAGACATCCCCCTCTCCACCTCTGTTACTAATCTTGGAATAAAAATGGACTCCAATCTTACATTTGAAAATCACATTAAGCATCTGTTTAAAACTTGCTTCTTCCATCTTCGAAACATCTCCAGACTTCGCCCATCCCTAACTTTTTCCGATGCTGAGAAGCTCGTCCATGCTTTTGTCTCCTCCAGGCTCGACTACTGCAACTCCCTGTTTATTGGAATCCCTGGCAAAAACCTTCAGAAACTTCAATATATTCAAAACAGTGCAGCAAGGATCTTGTTGAGAGTTCGTAAATTTGAACATATTACGCCCATTCTCCATAACCTTCATTGGCTTCCTGTCGCCTACAGAATTCAGTACAAAACTGCTCTCATTACACATCAATGCTTACACGGAACTTCACCAGATTATCTGAAGGATATTCTTATTCCATACTCATCCACCCGTTCGCTGCGGTCACAGAACAGCAATCTCCTTCACATTCCGAGAACCAAATTAAGGACCATGGGAGACCGGGCTTTCAGTGTGGCTGCCCCCCGCCTGTGGAACTCTCTTCCTGACTGTCTAAGAGCCCCACAGTCTGTGGTTGACTTTAAGAGCGGCTTGAAGACCTTTCTTTTCGACCAAGCATACTCTACCTCCTCATGATTCTACTTTTGATCTTAGCTGATATTGTTATTGATTTTAATTGTTTTATTATTTGTTTTATTGTCATTTAATTCTGTTGCTCCTTGTAGCACTTTGAGATTTTCATTAATGAAAAGTGCGTTATAAATTGAATTCATTATTATTATTATTATATTAT
>JBBPBX010007384.1:3822-17823 GCA_038048925.1 Garcialebias charrua
GAGGACAGGGCGGGACGCGGCAGCTAGTACTCTCCTGGGGATGGAGAAAAGGCGAGGCTGGCTCCGAGCCTCCAACGGAGGGAGGACCGCCGCCACTAGCTGTCTCTGAGCCGCAGGCTATTTCGGCTAGGTCATTTAGCCAACCTGCTTCCTCCACCGGCTGGTGCTGCTCCTGGACTCCGAGGGTGAAGAGGTCCACTCGGCGCTGCCTCTCCTCCGCCGGCAGACGGAGGCAGGCAAGGCAGGAGCAATGGGGCTCCAACGCCTGCTGCGCGTGCACTGGTCCATTGCACATCTCGCACATCTTGTGCAGGTCGGAGGACAGGATGAAGCCCTTGCCGTGGCATGCTGGGCAGTATTTAAATGGAGGTGTAGACATCTTTCTTCGTCGTTGGTTTGAAGAAAAATCGGGAGCAGAACTATAGTCCACCTTGAACTTATAGTGGACATAGGTGGGGCCCACAGCAGGTGGGCGTGGACTAAAAGGTCTTCAATGTTGGCGCGAAGCGCAGGGACACACCCCAATAGGCGTGGTTAAAGGGCGGAGCTACACGAAATAGAACCATTTACAATGGTTGCATAGCTAGAATGACAACAACCAGTGCTTCAGCTTCAAGTAAGCAAAGTATCAGCCGACAGGGATCACTGACCGAACTGTTTGAACTTCAAACAGTAATTTTTTTTATATCTATTTTTTTATATTTATTAACTGTCATGTGAAGTTCAGACAGAAGTTAGGAAGTTCACTTAACATGTTTACTATTATGTTTATGAAACAAGAAAAAATAGAAATGGTGAAAAGAAAAGGCATAGATTTGTTTGCTTTATTGTAATCTCTGCTTTAAATAAATCTGACATTGTTTATTATAAAACAGATTGATTTATTGCTCCTGTTTGTTGAAAAATACTTGAGAAGATATATTTTTTAAATTGTGTTTTAAATCGCAATTGCAATTAATAGAAAAAAATTGCAATTAGATTATTTTCCAAAATCGTTCAGCCCTAATCTGGATTACTGTATAGTGTTTTTCCTGCCTGGATCTCAGTGTTTTCCTTGCCAGGATGACAGTGTTTTTCCTGCCTGAATGATAATGCTTTCCTGTCTGAATGACTGTTTTTCCTCCCTGGACCTTAGTATTAAAACTATCATCCAGGCAAGAAAAACACTAATACCCAGGCAGGACAAATATATTTCGTTCAACGTGTATAACTAAAGGTTGAATGAAAAAAAGTATTTGTCCTGCCTGGATTTTAGTGTTTTTCCTGTCTGGATCTCAGTGATTTCTGGCCTGGGTGATAGTGTTTTTCCTGTCTGGATGATACGGTGGCCGAGGGGTGCAAACGCGCTGCAAGAAGAGAAAAACGCTGCATGAAATTAAACGCTCTGCTAAAACAAAACACTCTGCTAAAACAAAACACTCTGCTAAAACAAAACACTCTGCTAAAACAAAACGCTCTGCAAACGGACGGCTGCAAATTTAAAAAAAAGAGCTGCAAAAAGAAAAAAGTGAACGCTCTGCAATGGACGAACGCTCTGCAAAAGAAAAACGCTCTGCAATGGACGAACGCTCTGCAAAAGAAAAACGCTCTGCAAATTCAGAAACGCTGCAAATAGAAAAAGCTACAACGGAAGTGCTCCAGACCACTAGGGGCAGTCGAACAAAGAACAAATCATAAAGCATATTATAGTTTTCGGAATGGCACTAGTTATTTGTGTATTTTAACTTATTTATTTTAAGAATATTTTACACTTATTCGAAACTATCTCGTTGTATTTGTTTTAATACTGTGCGGAAGAGGAGCAATGCATGAATGCCAAGTTGGGTCAGTGGTCTAAGTCTTAGACTCTAAGAGATGTCTTGGGATGCGGGAGACCCGGGTTCGATCCCCGGTGTCGGAAATTTTGTGGTATTACTTTCTTTTTTTTCAAGCCTTTTGTTTTGGATAGATCGAACCAAGCAACAACAAAGAATAAACATGTACAGTAGATGTATTTATCTATTCCACCCGATCTATCCAAAACAAAAGGCTTAAAAAAAAGAATGAAATACCACAAAACTTCCGAGACCGGGAATCGAACCCGGGTCTCCTAAATCCCAAGACATCTCTTAAAGTCTAAGACTTAGACCACTGGCCCAACCTGGCATTCATGTATTGTTCCTCTTCCGCACAGTATTAAAACAAATACAACGAGATAGTTTCGGATAAGTGTAAAATATTCTTAAAATAAATAAATTAAAATACACAAATAACTAGTGCCATTCCGAAAACTATAATATGCTTTATGATTTGTTCTTTGTTCGACTGCCCCTAGTGGTCTGGAGCACTTCCGTTGTAGCTTTTTCTATTTGCAACGTTTCTGAATTTGCAGAGCGTTTTTTTTTTGCAGAGCGTTCGTCCATTGCAGAGCGTTCACTTTTTTCTTTTTGCAGCTCTTTTTTTAAATTTGCAGCCGTCCGTTTGCAGAGCGTTTTGTTTTAGCAGAGCGTTTAATTTTTTGCAGCGTTTTTGCACCCCTCGGCCACCGTAGGATGACAGTATTTTTCCTGCTTGGCCCTTAGTACAAGCCGGAATCCAAAAAAGTTGGGACACTAAACAAATTGTGTATAAAAACTGAATGCATTGATGTGGAGATGCCAACATCTAATATTTTATTAAGAATAGAACACAAAACACAGATCAAAAGTTTAAACTGAGAGAATGTATCATTTTAAGGGAAAAATATGTTGTTTCAAAATTTCATGGCATCAACAAATCCCAAAAAAGTTGGGACAAGTCCATTTTTACCACTGTGTGGCATCTTCTTACAACACTAAACAGACATCTGGGGACAGAGGAGACCAGTTTCTCAAGTTTAGAAATAGGAATGCTCTCCCCATCCAGCCAGCCATCCATTTTCTTCCGCTTATTCGGGGTTGGGTCGCGGGGGTAGCAGCCTAAGTAAGGAGGCCCAGACTTCCCTCTCCTCAGCCACTTGGGCCAGCTCCTCCAGGGGAATCCCAAGGCGTTCCCAGGACAGCCGAGAAACATAGTCCCTCCAGCGTGTCCTGGGTTCCTCTGCCCGGAACACCTCACCAGGGAGGTGTCCAGGAGGCATCCTAACCAGATGCCCGAGCCATCTCAACTGGCTCCTCTCGATGTGGAGAAGCAGCGGCTCTACTCCGAGTCCCTCCCGGATGACCGAGCTTCTCACCCTATCTCTAAGGGAGAGTCCAGACACCCTGCAGAGAAAACTCATTTCAGCCGCTTGTATCCGAGATCTTGTTCTTTCGGTCACAGCCCAAAGCTCATGACCATAGATGAGGGATAAAACGTAGATCGATCGGTAAATTGAGAGCTTTGCTTTTTGACTCAGCTCTCTCTTCACCACGACAGACGGGTACAACGCCCGCTTCATCGCGGACGCTGCACCTATCCACCTATCGATCTCAAGCTCCAATTTTCCCTCAATCGTGAACAAGACCAAGAGATACTTAAACTCCTCCACTTGGGGCAGGACCTCCTCCCCGACCCGGAGAGGGCACTCTACCCTTTTCCGGCTCAAGACCATGACCTTGGATTTGGAGGAACTGATCCTCATCCCGGCCGTATCACACTCGGCTGCAAACCGCTCCAGTGAAAGCTGTAGATCACGACCTGATGAAGCCAATAGGACCACATCATCTGCAAAAAACAGAGAAGCAATCCTAAGGCCACCAAAACGGATCCCCTCAACACCTTGTCTGCGCCTAGAAATTCTGTCCATAAAAGTTATGAACAGAATCGGTGACAAAGGGCAACCTTGGCGGAGTCCAACTCTCACTGGAAACGAGCCTGACTTACTGCTGGCAATGCGGGCCAAGCTCCGACACCGGTTGTACAGGGACCTAACAGCCCGTATCAAAGGGCCTGGTACCCTATACTCCCGGAGTACCCCTCACAGGGCCTCCCGAGGGACACGGTCGAATGCCTTCTCCAAGTCTACAAAGCACATGTAAACTGGTTGGGCAAACTCCCATGTACCCTCTAGGACCCTGCTGAGGGTGAAGAGTTGGGCCAGTGTTCCACGACCAGGACGAAAACCACATTGCTCTTCCTGAATCAGAGGTTCGACTATCGACGGATCCTCCTCTGCAGAACCCCTGAATAGACCTTACCAGGGAGGCTTAAAGAGTGTGATCCCCCTATAGTTGGAACACACTCTACGGTCCCCCTTTTTGAATAGGGAAACCACCACCCCAGTCTGCCAATCCAGGTGAACTGCCCCTGATGTCCATGCAATATTGCAGAGTTGCGTAAGCCAACATAACCCCACGATATCCAGAGCCCTAAGGAACTCCGGGCAAATCTCATCCATCCCTGGAGCCTGCCACCGAGGAGCTTTTTAACCACCTCGGTGACCTCAGCACCAGAGATTGGAGAGCCCGACCCAAAGTCCCCAGGCTCCGCTTCCTCAGTGGAAGACGTGCCAGTGGGATTGAGGAGGTCTTCGAAGTACTCTGCCCACCGATTCACAACATCCCGAGTTGAAGTCAGCAGCACGCCACCCCCACTATAAATAGTGTTGGTGGCGTACCGCTTTCCCCCCTGAGACGCCGGATGGTGGACCAGAATCGCCTCGAAGCCGTACGGAAGTCATTCTCCATGGCCTCTCCGAACTCCTCCCACGCCCGAGTTTTTGCCTCAGCAACCACCCGAGCTGCATGCCGTTTGGACTGCCGGTACCTATCAGCTGCTTCCGGGGTCCCACAGGCCAAAAAGGCCCAATAGGACTCCTTCTTCAGCCTGACAGCATCCCTCACCGCCGGTGTCCACCACCGGGTTCGAGGGTTGCCACCACGACAGGCACCAACAACCTTGCGGCCACAGCTCCGATAAGCTGCCTCGACAATAGAGGCGCGGAACATGGCCCACTCGGACTCAATGTCCCCCGCCTCCCTCGGAACGTGTTCAAAGCTCTCCCGGAGGTGGGAGTTAAAGCTCCGTCTTACGGGAGACTCTGCCAGACGTTCCCAGCAGACCTTCACAATACGTTTGTGTCTGCCAGGTCTGACCGGCATCCTCCCCCACCATCGGAGCAACCTCACCACCAGGTAGTGGTCAGTTGACAGCTCCACCCCTCTCTTCACCCGAGTGTCCAAGACATGCGGCCACAGATCAGATGAGACGACAATAAAGTCGATCATCGAACTGCGACCTAAGTTGTCCTTGTGCCAAGAGCCCATATGGACACCCTTATGCTTGAACATGGTGTTTGTTATGGACAATCCATGACGAGCACAGAAGTCCAATAACAGAACACCACTCAAGTTCAGATCAGGGGGGCCGTTCCTCCCAACCACACCCCTCCAGGTCTCACTGTCATTGCCCACGTGAGCATTGAAGTCCCCCAGTAGAACAAGGGAGTCCCCAGGAGGCGCACTCTCCAATACCCCCTCCAAGGACTCCAAAAAGGGTGGGTAATCTGAGCTGCCGTTTGGTGCATAGGCACAAACAACAGTCATGACCCGTCCCCCCACACGTAGGCAGAGGGAGGCTACCCTCTCGTTCACCGGGGTGAACCCCAATGTACAGGCACCAAGATGGGGGGCAACGAGTATGCCCACTCCTGCTCGAGCGCCTCTCACCAGGGGCAACTCCAGAATGGAAGAGTGTCCAACCCCTCTCAAGGAAACTGGTTCCAGAGCCAGAGCCATGCGTTGAGGTGAGTCCGACTATTTCTAGCCGGAACCTCTCAACCTCACACACTAGCTCAGGCTCCTTCCCCACCAGAGAGGTGACGTTCCACATCCCAATAGCCAGCTTCTGTAGCCGAGGATCAGACCGCCAAGGTTCCCGCCCTCAGCCACCACCTATCCCACATTGCACCCGACCCCTTTGGCCCCTACCACAGGTGGTGAGCCCATGGGAAGGGGGACCCACGTCTCCTCTTCGGGTTGTGCCGGTCAGGCTCCATGGGTAAAAGCCCGGCCACCAGGCGCTCGCCAGCGTGCCCCATCTCTGGGCCCGGCTCCAGAGTGGGGCCCCGGTGACCAATGTTGGGGGGGGGGGGGATTTACTCCATTTATTTTGTTCATCATAAGGGGTCTTCGGAATGGGAGACATGGAATGCTCTCCCATTCATGTCTAATACAGGCCTCTAACTGTTCAATCGTCTTGGGCCTTCTTTGTCGCACCTTCCTCTTTATGATGCGCCAAATGTTATAGGTGAAAGATCTGGACTGCAGGCTGGCCATTTCAGTACCCGGATCCTTCTCCTATGTAGCCATGATGTTGTGATTGCTGCAAAATGTGGTCTGGCATTATCTTGTTGAAAAATGCAGTCTTCCCTGAAAGAGATGACGTCTAGATGGAGCATATGTTGTTCTAGAACCTGAACATAGTTCTCTGCATTAATGGTGCCTTTCCAGACATGCAAGCTGCCCATGCCACAAGTGCTCATGCAACCCCATACCATCAGTGATGCAGGCTTCTGAACGGAGCGTTGATAACAACTTGGGCTATCCTTGTCCTCTCTGGTCCGGATGACATGGCGTCCCAGTGTTCCATAAAGAACTTCAAATCGTGACTCATCTGACCACAGAACAGTCTTCCATTTTGCCACACTCCATTTTAAATGACCCCTGGCCCAGTGCAAACGTCTGAGCTTGTGGAGCTTGCTTAGAAATGGCTTCCTCTTTGCACTGTAGAGTTTCAGCTGGCAACGGCGGATGGCACGGTGGATTGTGTTCACTGACAATGCTTTCTGGAAGTATTCCTGAGCCCATTCTGTTATTTCCTTGACAGTGGCATTCCTGTTTGAGGTGCAGTGACGTTTAAGGGCCCGGAGATCACGAGCATCCAGTAGAGTTTTACGGCCTTGACCCTTACGCACAGCGATTGTTCCAGATTCTCTGAATCTTTTGATGATGTTATGCACGGTTGATGATGATAACTTAAAAGTCTTTGCTATTTTACGCTGGGTAACACCATTCTGGTATTGCTGCACTATCTTTCTGCGCAACAATGGTGGAATTGGTGATCCTCTTACCATCTTGGCTTCTGAGAGACACTGACACTCTGAGAAGCTCTTTTTATACCCAATCATGTTGTCAATTGACCTAATTAGTGTTAATTGGTCTTCCAGCTGTTCGTTATATGCTCAATTTCCTTTTTCCAGCCACTTATTGCTACTTGTCCCAACTTTTTTGGGATTTGTTGACACTGAAATTTTGAATCAACATATTTTTCCTTTAAAATGTTACATTTACTCAGATTGAACTTTTGATCTGTCATCTATGTTCTATTACGAATAAAATATTGACATTTTCCATCTCCACATCATTGCATCCAGTTTTTATTAACAATTTGTTTAGTGTCCCAACTTTTTTGGACTCAGGCTTGTATTTGTCCTGCCTGGATTTTAGTGTTTTCCCATCTGGATCTTAGTGATTTTCTTAACTACCTTTTAGATCAAAGTGTTTTCCTGCCTGGATCTCAGAGTTTTTTTGCCTGGACAATATTGTTTTTTTTCTGCCTGGATCTCAGTGTTTTTCTTGCCTGGATAATAGTATTTTTCCTGCTTGGATCATAGTTTTTTTCTGTCTGGGTGATAGTTTTTCCTGCCTGGATGATAGTGTTTTTCCTGCCTGGACCTTAGCATTAGTGCTGCCTGGATTTTAGTGTTTTACTGTCTGGATCATAGTGATTTTCCTACCTAGATCTTAAGCATTTTTTATTGCCTGGATGAAAAATGTTTTTCTTGCCTGGATCATAGTATTTTTCTTGACTGTATGATAGTTGTTGTTTTTTTGTTTTGTTTTTTCCGGATAGGATTTTCCGTGCCTTGATCTCTGCGTTTTTCCTGCCTGGAATGGATGATAGTATTTTTTATTTTTTCCCCCGGATGGATGATAGTATTTTTCCAGCCTGCTATCTAGTGTTTTTCCTGCCTGGGTGATCATGATCATGAACTGAGGTGGATGCTCTTGTTTTTCTGGACTTGTGACAGACAGAACGTCATTAACCAGTCTGAATATTAGTTAGTACCGCTCATAAACAAATACATGACTATAAAACCGTAAACGTGACGTTTTCCGCGGTTTTTAAGCCGTTCGTTGCGTTTTTTGTGGCTCGACACGATAAATGGGCGTGAGCCTCGTTAGCTAGCAGCGCTAACTCTTTAGCTACGACTCGTGGACTGTCTGGAGCCGAGCCCCCAATGAACAAAAACAAATCAAAGTTTACTTTTTAAAGCTCACAGAAGAGCTACACGATCTTTTCACGAGCATCTAACGGTCTCAGAGGCAAAGAGTGAGATAAAGCAGACAGCATCATTTTAACCAGAAGCTAACATGAGGATTAAAAGATCCGGACTCACCACAGACCCCCTCAGCTCCTCCGGGACTTTATCCTCTTAAAAACGAGCTGCTGCTTTCGAGGATTGAAGTAGACCCAAGAGCCCTAAAGCAGTCCAGTCGATTCACAAACAGACTTATCGCAACGTCACGCAAAGCCATTCAGGGTGACCTCCCTCCGCTCGGCTCGGTTCAGACCCTGTTCACGGACCTGGCTGGAGGTTCTGATGATCCACAGAAATGTAGATGATCCTCAATGCGCGGATCTGAATCAGGAGATGAAGTTTTCCTCCTAAACGTTCACGTCGTTGACGGTTTGCACGGTCTGCACGTACACCGCGGGTGACCCCACCTCCTCCCAGAGCAGGACCAGAGACTGATGCTGGACTCAGAGGACATGAGCAGGACTGTGACTGTGGTGGTGATGAGGAGGAGGTTTAACAATGAAAAGCTGGGTGGAGTTCACTGTCAGCTTCTTCAGGTTTAACATCTTCAGGTTCACCTGTGGTTAAATACCTGTCTGACTTCATTTAAGACCAAATGACTAAAACAGAATGTGATTAAAAACAGAATGCAGTCATTTGCAATAGGCCCACATCAGATTGAATAAGACATTTTATCATTTAAAAAAAAGTTAATTTTGAAAAAGTGAGACAGCAAGTGGCTCAATCAGAACCGGGGAATTTAGTAACTGATACTGTTTAGTATTGGAATTAGTATTAGTAAGGCATCCATCTTGTGTCTCTAGCTCATCCAGAATGCTGCTGCTCGGCTCTTACTGGAGCTTACAGGTTTGAGCGTATTACACCAGTTCTGTCCTCCCTTCACTGGCTCCCTGTGCGCACTAGAATAGATTTTAAATTCTTCTGTTGACCTATGAGTGCCAAAACGATCTTGCACCCCTTTATCTTGCCGAGCTACTAAAAGCATATGTTCCCTCTCAGGCCCTGAGAGCATCTGATCAGCTGCTTCTGGCTGTTCCAAAAACAAAACTGAAGCTCAGAGGAGATCGGGCATTTTCAGTCATGGGCCCCAAACTCTGGAACAACCTTCCCCCCAACATTAGACAGGCCACCTCCCTTACTGTGTTCAAATCTGCTAAATTATGTTTTCTCTGGCATTTCACACAGTGTGAGTTTTTTTTTTTTTTGTTCTGTGTTCCTATTTTTTATTGCTTTCAATTAATTTTTCAGTATTATCATTAGTGTGCGTTATTTTTCCATTAATTTTACTCTCATTGATTTTTATTGTTAAGCACTTTGGAAACAGCTTCAGTTTTAAATGTGCTCTATAAATATAATGACTGTTATTTAGCAACAAGTCAGTGAAAGGACAAGGATAAAACGAGACAGGTTCAGCAGTGAACAGGTTATGAGTCGGGGAAACACTAAAAGATTTGAGTTTAAAATGATGTTCATAAGAGAATGTGGAGGTCTTTGAATCTCCATCATCTCAGTTCATAATCTGAACCACAGATTAGAAGGATCTGTAGAAATCTGAGCTCCAAGGATGAAGCCCTCACAGGCCACTGAACTACATCTGGTTCTGTTCTGGATGTCGCTGCATGGGCTCAGGAGACACACAGTTCTTCCATAGGTGTTGATTAAAGCTCTGTCAGGCAGAGAAGAAGCCAGACGTGAACATGTGTTACACAACTGTAAGAGACGTGTTACAATTTTAGAGACGTTACAGCTATTAGACATATTACAGCTGTTAGACATGTTACAGCTGTTAGACATGTTACAGCTGTTAGACATGTTACAGCTGTTAGACATGTTACAGCTGTTCGAGATGTGTTTCGGTGAGGGGCATTCATGTAAATAATGTCACTGTAGTCAATGGAGGGAAGGAAAGTCGCAGTTACAAGGTGTTTTCTAGCATTCAGAATTAGACATGATCTGTTTCTGAAAAAGAAACCCAGTTTAACTTTCAGTTTCTTTACCAAGTTTTTTGACATGATGCTTAAAAGAAAGATGTGAATCGACCAAGATACCCAAGTAAGAATTGACAAACTCAGTAGGAACGCCATTTGAAGATAAAATTGAAGGAAGAATGCTGGGACCAACTTCCTGTTTGAAAACAGCATCCCTTCGGTTTTGTTCGCGTTTAGGACAAGCTTGAGACAGAACAAATCTGACTGGATGATGTCAAAAGCAGATTGCAAAAGCTGGAAAGCCTTAGCAACTGTTTTATCTCGACAATAAACAATTGTATCATCAGTATAGAAATGTAAGGATGCATCAGGGATGATCTGACCTACATGTAGACTTGTGAAGAGGGTGAGTCCTAAGACTGAACCTTGTGGTACACCATTAACAATGAGATACTGGAAGAAGTACCATTGTGTTGAACATATTGCCTCTGATCTGAGAGATAGAGAACCAATGATCTGAGACACCAATAACTCAGAGGTTATGACATAAGAAATCATGGTCAACAATGTCAAAAATTTTAAATGGCTATAAGAAAAGTGCAGCATAATAATCCTTAGTATCCAAAGCTTCAACAACATTGTTAAAAACCCTCAGCGAAGGAATCATTGTGCTGTGTTGTTTCTTGGAACCAGATTGATGTACAGGTAAGATGTTAAATGAGTCCAGGTAATTTTTAATTTGAGAGTTTATCAGTTTTTCTAGAACCTTGGCTAAAATGCAGAGTTTAGAGATTGGTCGTGAGGTGGGGTCACCTCCCTTCAGCAAAGGAAGAACAAAGGCTGTTTTCCAAGCATCTGGAATGGTGTTTTGGCTTATGGACAGATTGAAGATGTGGGTCACAGGGACTGTGATGATATGAGCAGCCAGC
This sequence comes from Garcialebias charrua, assembly GCA_038048925.1. NCBI lineage: Eukaryota > Metazoa > Chordata > Actinopteri > Cyprinodontiformes > Rivulidae > Garcialebias > Garcialebias charrua. Next base: position 14,940 of record JBBPBX010007384.1, read on the forward strand.
CTTAAGAAATAAGGTGGAAGTTCATCTGGACCTGCAGATTTTTTAGGATCAAGACCTTTTAACAATGTATTTACCTCACTCACCAAAACCAATGAAAATGAAAAGGTGTGGTTTACTGAGGATTGACTTGTAGGAGAGATTTGATTTGTAGATGTTTGGCTTAAAGGAGAAGTAGCTGGTTTTCCATTAGTAACTGTGTCAAATGAGAAACAAAATGTTTGTTGAAACAGTTCAGGATCTCGTGCTTATTTGACAACAGAGTTAACAAGAGGTTGTGGTGACAGATCAGATGAATGAGAGCTGTCGGAGAGAGATTTGATGGTTTTCCATAATCTTTTAGGATCATTTAGATTTTTGGAGGTCTGAGATAAGAAATAATTATGATTTGTGGCTTTGATGGATCTGTACATTTATTCCGCAGCTGTCGAAAATCAACCAGTCAGTGTCTGAGCCAGAACGTTGGGCTGTATCCCAAAGCTGGTCTCTCCTGTGCAGGAGGTCAGGCGTAAACTAGGGGTGGTCTCGTCCTTTTATTCTGAACTGGCAAAAGGAACATGTTTATTTACTAAACAGATGATGATGATCTCAAGATGAGAGTTCTGTGATGGAGTTAAATTCAAGCAGTCTGCTCCTCAGATAAAGTCTTAAAGTTTTCTTTTTATATATATATAAATGTTTCTGTTAACTTACTTTTACATATGAATGTTTCTGTTCAGTGCCCTGAGATGACTTCTGTTGTGACTTGGCGCTATAGAAATAAACTGAAATGAACTGAATTTATTTCACTCAACAATCTTTTAAGTTGCTGTTGTTATTTTGCCTTCAGCCCCACACTACTCCAACAACAACTCTTCCAAAGCATGCTGGATCTTTGATGATGGTGCCCCCGACAGCTGCTGCAAGGTGGGGGCTTCTGCAATTCCTGGCTGCTGGTGTGCACTCTGGGCGGGAGCACACTAATATCTTAATGGAGATGAGGTGAGCATGCTGGAGTCTCCCCACTGCTCTTGTTTTCCTTGTTGCCTTTGATGGTGTCTTTATGGCATCTGAAACATAATTATTTTGCTGGGACTCTTCCCACTGAACACCTTGAGCACCACAGCTTTGGTCCGTAGCCAGCATGTGCATCCATTAACATCTACCACGGCACCTCACTTAGCCAGCAAGCCAAGGCCACGTGACCAACCTCACATCTCGTACGGCAGCATATGAGGTTGTGGGAATAGTAGCTTGGTGAGCCAACTCATAACTATTCTCATAGACAACCTGTCTCACTCGATGGTGGTCATTGTACCGATGAACTACTGAGCACAGCACATGCTCAACTTATTCTACCTCTCCTAAGGCTGTTGTCATTATGCTGGGAGACCCCCGAATAAAGGCTTGGATAGCTAGCTCCTCTTGTATTTGTCTTGGGAACTGAGGGTGCCCAAAGTGGGTTAGAATATGCAGGTCAGCAGCATAAGCTCCCAAGCTTTCACCAATCTTTCCACTTCACTTGGCTAGTTTTTCTCTACCATCATCAGCACATGCCTGACAGCAAAACCACTGCTAGATGACTTTCTGCAGTATTTGCCAATCTTTCAACTCCTTTGCTGGGAGATCAGTTAGTATAAAGAACTTCACCTTCAAAAGCAAGGGCCACACATCCTGCTGTTATTTCGTCCGACCAGCTGTGGAGTTGTGCAAGTCTTAATCCCACTTCTGACACCAATGTAGTAGCTATCAATGGCAAGAAAAAAACGATGGAGTCGTGATCACGTGAAGTCACTCTTTATTTTGGATTACACATTCCAAAATGAGAAATCAGGTCTAATGTCAAATGTCTAATATGTGCCTAAAACTGTAAAACGTTTGGACTAAGACTATCATCATCTCCTATATGACCACACAAACATAAACAAGCAACGTGACAGCAGTTTTCTTGTGAAATCTGCTTCAGACTGGATTGTCTCTGGTTATTTATGTTTTTAAAGTCCGTTTAACGTTTTCTCACACAGTGGTTTGAAACCCACTGTCATCTCCAAACACACGCACCTACAAACACACGTGTGCGCGCCGCTGACACTTCCGCCGAATGAAGCCGGTCTCCAGGAAGGCACACTTTGGCCCCCCCAGCCTGACTCTTCAGTTCCTTTGGGAGCAGTGGAGGAAGACAAGCCTTCCCTGATGCACATCACTGTGAACGCATGTCAATGAGGAGCGAGTGACAGGAGAGCTTTGTGAAGGAGCTGCTGAGTGGGAGTGCCATGTGACACTTGGCAGGGGGGAGAGGATGGTAGCATCCACAAAGAGCCATTGAAGAGCTGCAGACTAGGTACAAGTCTGGCACTGGTCCCCCTTCCCTTCCACAGGACAGCAGGAGGAGGCTGCTGCTTGGTACTGACTGAATGGATGGATTATTCCTGAGAGAATAGGAGAGAGGAGGTTTATTATCACCGAGAAACACTTCCTTCACTCTGCTCACGCTCATGATGTCACAGCTTGTACGCTGCTTGAATAAAACTGGACACAGATGAAGCATGCGAACAATCTTCATCACATCCAGCTCACTCCAACAGAACATCCTCACTGAAACGCTGTGATTCAGGAAGGGTCAGAAGAAGCTGAACTCAGTGTGAAACATTCTTGCCTCTTTGGACTCATCTAAAAAAGAATATATATATATATATATATATATATATATATATATATATATATATATATATATATATATATATATATATATATATATATATATATATATATATATATATATATATATATATATATATATATATATATATATATATATATATATATATATATATATATATATATATATATATATATATATATATATATATATATATATATATATATATATATATATATATATATATAT
>JBBPBX010007384.1:18014-37924 GCA_038048925.1 Garcialebias charrua
CTCGGTGTCATCCTCGACACCACTCTCTCCTTCACTTCACACATCAACAATATTACTCGGTCTGCCTATTTCCACCTCCGTAATATTAACCGTCTCCGTCCTTCTCTCACACCCCGCTCCACAGCCATCCTGGTGCACAGTCTTGTGACTTCCCGTATCGATTACTGCAACTCCCTTCTCTACGGCCTCCCCAACAAATCTCTCCACAAGTTACAGATGGTCCAGAACTCAGCTGCCCGTGTCATCACTCAAACCTCCTACTATAACCACATCACTCCTGTCCTGCAGCAGCTCCACTGGCTCCCGGTTAAATCACGCATCATCTTCAAAATTCTACTCCTCACGTTCAAAGCTATCCACAACCTTGCCCCTCCTTATCTATCTGACCTCCTACAAATCTCCATCCCATCACGCTCTCTCAGATCCTCCTCTTCGCTACATCTCCATGTACCCTCTGCCCGCCTCTCCACCATGGGGAGCAGGGCCTTCACCTGCTCTGCCCCTCACCTCTGGAACGCTCTACTGCCAGACCTTCGAAACACCACCTCCCTTTCTCTGTTCAAGACTGCCCTGAAAACACATCTCTTTAGACTAGCTTATCACTAACTTTACTAAATGTATTTTTATTATCTTGCATTTTATAACCTTTATGTATTTTATATTTCAATTTGTCGCTGATAATGTTTGATCTGTATTACACTGTATTGGTTTGTTAAGTGTCCTTGGGTGTCCTGAAAGGCGCTTTTAAATAAAATGATTATTATTATATTTTATGTATATATAGTTTTTTTTTTGTTAATAGAATCAAAATTAAGTATTTGCAATAATATTAACTGTTATATGAGCTTTGAGGTATTCTGCCGACTTTGTCATGTCAGACATAAAGTCACTAACATTTCTCATATACCTAAATTAATTTAACAAACTTGTCTGTTCATTGGCACAAATAGTGCTGTGGTGAATTATATGTTTAATTTACTTTGTAATATAAGATATGTTATTCAACAGCACTGAGTCATTGTAGCACAAACACACACCTGCCTATCTATTATTTACCTGATATATAAGATTCCTATCTGTCTATTGTTTTCAGTATAAATACACCCAAAAAACAAACAGAAATATCTTCTCACTATCTTTTACATAAGAAAAACACACAAAAAATCTCTAAAAATCGAGACTTTTAACAAAGAAAAAACTTTTTGGCCCAACTGTTTAACCTACTGTGTGCTCAGTCTCTCTGCAGGACTCCTGGTTAGTTTGAAACTTGTGCTTTTGCTTCCCTCCAGTGTTGATCGTTCTAAATTACATATGCATCTGAAAAAAAGAGATTATCATGAAAAAGTTCAATATTTCAAACCTTCAGAAAGTGAAACTCATATATTACATGGATTCATTACACAGTGTGAAATATTTCAATCCTTTATTTCTTGTAGTTTTGATTCTTTTTGTTTACAAATAATGAAAAGCAAAATAAAATGAGACTATTGTGGAGTTTCAGTACTGTCAACTCAGCTGGTGTCTAATCCGAATAATCAGATTAACTCCTAAATAAGATACAAATGTCTCATTCCTCAAGTCCGGCCACCCCTGAACCAGAGACAACATCAGAAGCGTCTTACCTGCTGATTAGACAAAGAACTGGACTGTTGCTCACATGCAAATTGCACAGAAAGCACAAGACGTTATTGCATGAACAATCCCACTGCAGGAAACAGCCTAAATGAGGAACAATTTGAACTTTCACCTGCAAATTTAAGATGTAAACTTCCTGTAAAACAATTTCCTGTTCACTGTGTAAAGTAAAGAGTGAGGTCTGTCCAAACCCCTGAGCAATTAGATGTACAAAGTACTATAAAAAGACTTTCTTTCATTTGCTCTGTAGCTTTTCCTCCAGGTTATTTGATTTACCTTATAAGTCATCAGATATGGCCCTGACAGCTCTGGGGATGAAAATATGAACATAATTATATAAGTTAAAGGAAAGAAAACAAACTAATAATCTCAGCACATAGTTACTGGAAGCTTTATAAACGCTGAGCTCCATAGCTGCACAGATAGAGAGAAGACAAGGTTGATCGGCGGAGTCTCCGTTTGTTTTTAACAAGCCTCTGAAAATAAGCCGAACTAGGAGATTATTCAGATTAATATTATTTTGATGTCCAAAGCTCTTAAACATGCAGCCAGACAATGTCAGATAAAATGATTCTAATGATTTCATCTTTTTTTTTTTAAAAGATTTGTGTTTAGTCAAGTCAAATTAATTTATACAGCACATTTAAAACAGCAGCTGTTACCATAGTGCTTAACAATAAGATCAAGGCAGTAAAAAAATAATTAAAAAAAATAATTAAAAGCATAAAAAATAAAAACAAAAATACAAAACAACGAGAAACAATAAAATAATAAATCAAATCACACTGTGTTAAATGTCAGAGAAAACAAGCATGTTTTTAACAGATAAAGTATTTAAAAAGAGGAAGTGAAGTGGACTGTCTAATGTTGGGGGGCAGATTGTTCCAGAATTTAAGGTCAATGACTGAAAAAGCCTGATCTCCTCTGAGCTTCAGTCTGGTTTTTGGTACAAAAAAAAGAAGCTGGTCAGATGATCTCAGAGCCTGAGAAGGAGCATATGGTTGAAGCAGGTCAGAGAGATCTGAGGGTGCAAGGCCATTAATGCACTTAAAGGTCAACAGGAGAATTTTAAAATCAATTCTGACATTTACAGGGAACCAGTGAAGGGAGGACAAAACTGGTGAAATGAGCTGAAACCTACAAGTTCCTGTTAAGAGCTGAGCTGCAGCATTTAGGACGAGCTGGAGACGTGAAAGAGACACCTGACTGACCCCAACATAAAGAGCTTTACAGTCGACCAGCAGGTTGTAATGAACACATGGACAGTTTTTTCAAGGTCACATCTGGTCAACTTCAGCTTAGCTATCTGCCTTAACTGGAAGAAGGTTTTTTTTTGTAGAACAGAGTTAATCTGTTTATTAAACTTAAAGTCAGAGTCTAAAACCATCATAAAAGACTGCTTATCTTTAACACCACTTACCCTGGCAACAGTTTCCACCTGCCTAAAGACCACCACCATCATCCCAGTCACAAAGAGCTCTACAGTGACTACCGGTAGTTTAAATTGCCTGTAGCCCTCACCCCGATAGTCACTAAATGCTTCGAAAAACTGGTCATGGCCCACACATCAAAGCTAACATCAACGTGGACCCTCATCAGTACGCATACCACGAGACCCGATCAACAGAGGATGCCATCTCCTCTGTGACCCACGCTGCTCTCACCAACCTGGAGCAGAAAGACTCATGTCTGTATGCTCTTTGTGGACTTCATGTCTGCCTTCAAAACCATGATCCCCCAAACCCTGAGGGACAAACTACTCACACTAGGACTAAGCCCCTCCATTTGCAACTGGGTCCTAGACTTCTTAACAAACCGACCTCAGTCTATGAAGATCCACAACTTCTCTTCCTCCACCATAATCCTCAGCACTGCTCCCCTCAGGGATGTGTGTTGAGCCCTCTCCTGTTCACTCTGCTCTCATATGACTGTGCAGCTACCCATCCAGTCTGTCATATTGTAAAGTTTGCAGATGATACAGCGGTGGGGATGCATCACAAACAATGATAAGTCCAGCTACAGGCAGGAGGTGGAACACCTGGAGAGCTGGTGCAAAGAGAATAACCTTCATATCTATGTGAAAAAGACAAAGGAGATTATTGTAGACTTCAGAAGGAACAAACCCACCTACCCCCCAAATATAGGAGGGTCTGCAGTGGAAGTGGTCTCCAGTTACAAGTACTTGGGTGTGCACCTGAATAACAACCTCAGCTGGAGCAACAACACCAGGGACGTGCAGAGCCCACTAAAGGGGCAGGTGCTAAAAAAAAAAGGGCACATCTGACTGCATTTTAGGAGAGAATATTAACAAAGTCACATAGCTTCAGGGTGAGTTATTTTTAATTCTAAATGAATATTCTTGTTGGACTTTTATTTAAGTGCTATTCTCCTTCAAGATACATTTACCTAACGCTAGAATAAATGCAATGTACATTATGCAGCAAAGGAAGTTAGAAGATCGGACATATATCCATTATGGAGAGATGATAGGTTTTGGACAGGCGATGTGCTCCCTATTGTATAAGCCAGGGGTGTCAAAATCAAATACATGGAGGGCCAAAAAAACAAATTTGCTACAAGCCAAGGGACGGACTGGTTCAATGTTTATTTTAAGGGGGTGATATAAGATTTTTTTTCTTCTTTCTGCACTCTTTTCATTCAATGTTTTCTTTTTGATTAATTTGTTTTATTTTATCTCTTTTAAATGAATGAATTTTCTTCTTCTTCTTTCGGCTTTTCCCTTTTCAGGGATCGCCACAGCGAGTCATCCTCCTCCACCTCACTCTGTCCTCTGCATCCTCTGTCCTCACTCCAACTACCTTCATGTCCTCTCTAACTGCATCCATATATCTCCTCTTTGGCCTTCCTCTTTGTCTTTTTCCTGGCAGCTGCATTTCTAACATCCTTCTACCAATATACCCACTGTCCCTCTTCTGGACATGTCCAAACCATCTCAGTCTGGCCTCCCTAACTTTATCTCCCAGTTGTTCAACATGTGCTGTACCTCTGATGATCTCATTCCTGATCTTATCCATCCTTGTCACTCCTAAGGAGAACCTCAGCATCTTCATTTCTGCCACTTCCAGTTCTTTCTCCTGTCTTTTTGTCAATGACACCGTCTCCAGACCATACAACATAGCTGGTCTCACCACTGTCTTGTAAACTTTTCCTTTGACCTTTGCTGACACCTTTTTGTCACAAATCACTCCTGAAACTTTTCTCCATCACTCCATCCTGCCTGGACTCTCTTCTTCACCTCTTTACCACATTCCCATTTTCCTGGACAGTGGACCCCAAGTACTTGAAGTCCTGCACCTTTGTGACCTCTGCTCCTTGTAGCCTCACTGTTCCACTGGCCTCCCTCTCATTCACACACATGTACTCTGTCTTACTACTTCTTTTAAATGAATGAATAAATGGATTAAATAAAATATTAAATAGCTTTACATCTGCTAAGTTCTTGGCATAAATCAACACAGACATGTTCCTGATTTTAGTATTTTACATTGTTTTATAATGTAGCTGTTTATGTTTTTTTAACACAGTTTTCTTGTGATTTTTAATTAATATGCTTTTTTATGATTGTTGGCTGCAAGTATCAAGCTGCAAAATCCTTCATTTTCTACAGCTGATAGCTGTTGGTCATTAATTATGATGAAGTTTAACAACTTTTGAGCTCCGTGGCTTCAGCGTTGTGTTTTTCTTGTTCAATCCGGGGCGGGCGTTCTGATTTCGGTCAGCCGCTCTCAGCCTGTCCCTCCTATGAGACGGTCAGACAGCGGGTCGGACTGGATGCAGCTGGCCGCGGTCGGTCTCCCTGTTTCGGTTCAGCGAGAGTGGCGTCCCACTGAAGCCCCGGAGCACAAATGTCCAACGTAAAACTAACTTGACCGCGGTTTAATGTGGCGCTACATGTAGCTCTACAGACATTGCACGTTGCTGTCTTGCTGTGTTTAGTGTAAAATACATCCACACAGCGGACATGTTACGATGAAAAGTTGGCTAGCTGTTAGCTAAAGTGCTACTCACTCAATCCACATGCTGTAGCTGACCGTAAACTGAAAGGGATTTCCTGAATGTGAGGCAGGTCTTGATGTTTATGCGCAGCATTATTACTCTGGGTTCATGAGATGGCAGCACGTGCAAAGGCTGCGGCTTCTCTCTCTCCCAGCAGCAACACGGTGCTTTCGTCTGTCTTGTCCTGCATGCCGCAATTTGCCGGCACGTCTTCGTCTTGTCTACGTGTTAAAGAACGCAAGTATAGTCGTGAGTTCCTGCTTGATGTCGGAAAAACCGCTCATCTGGAAATAAACAACGAGCTCGAGGTGCAGCTACGTGCCTGCGGCCTGCTCTGGAAGCCAGCACTGAGCCTCCCTTCATCGCGCCCGCAGTGGAAACGCGACAAACGGCGTGACAGGAAACAGAAGCGGGGTAAGCGCTGAGGTATCAGAGCTAGGCTAGCAGCTAGCCCACACAAGCCGGCTATTCCATCCATGGTTTTGGCTAACGTGTGCTCCTTGGATAACAAATTGGATTATATACGCCTGCTACGAACAACACAAAAGACTGTGAGAGACTGTTGTGTGTTTGTATTCACGGAAACGTGGCTTAACAACAATGTTCCGGACCATGCTATTCAGCTCGAGAGGCTAACATGCTACAGAGCGGACCGAACCCTCGAGGGAGGTAAGACACACGGAGGGGGGCTGTGTGTTTACATCAACAACGCATGGTGTCTGGATGCTGCGGTGGTCCACAAACACTGCTCACCTTTTGTGGAGTTTATGACTATTAAATGCAGACCGTTCTATTTACTGAGGGAATTTACAGCTGTTATGATTGTTGCTATATGTATTCCTCCAAGCTCCAACAGCAAAGTTAGAGGTGAGGCTCTGAATAAACCATATCTGCACATCAGCGAGCAGCAAACAGCCCATCCTGATGCTTTTCTCATCATAGCTGGTGATTTCAACCAAGCAGATTTAAAGAGTGTACTGTATTTCCAAAAACATACAGAAACATAAACTTTGCAACAAGAGGAAACAACACACTGGACCAAGTTTACACCACCATGAAAAATGCCTACAGAGCCCTCCCCCTCCCCCACATTGGTGCTTCTGACCATATCTGTGTTATGCTAAAGCTAGCATACAGGCCACTGGTGAAAGTCACAAAACCAGTCCGCAAGCAGATACGAGTGTGGCCAGAGGGGTCTTCAGAGGCACTCCAGGACTGTTTTGACACCACAGATTGGGGTATGTTCAAAGAAGCTGCTACCACAAACAACAACACATGTCTCCAGGAGTACTCAGACACTGTATGTTCATACATCACCAAGTGCATTGATGATGTAACCAACCTCAAAACCATCACTGTTCGGGCTAATCAGAAGCCATGGCTGACAGCTGAGGTTTACAGACTCCTGAAAGCCAGGAATGCTGCCTTCAAAGCAGGAGATCAGGTGGGCCTGAGGGCAGCCAGAAAGAACCTGGCCCGGGGCATCAGAAAGGCCAAGAAGCAGTATTCCAGGAAAATAGCTCACCGTTTCAAGGACAGCAAGGATACACGCAGTCTGTGGCAGGGAATACAGATATTCACAAACTACAAACCATCCCCCCAGACCTGTGACAGCTCAACCTCTACGCCAGTGGTTCTTAACCTGGGTTCGATCGAACCCCAGGGGTTCGATGAGCCGGTCTCAGGGGTTCGGCGGAGCCTCTGCCCAGGATTTAAAGACACACTTGTGTAAACACCGGTTTGACCGGTGTTGCCAGATAGAGTCCCACCCGTCCAAAGCACTCTCTACCCGCAAAAGTCAGAAGGAAAATCGCGGTGAACCGCCCAATCTGGCAACACTGGTGACGGTTGCAAATTCAGTGCTGATGCGGAAATATAACGCGCGCATTCATCAATGGCTGTCGTGTCGTAGTTGTACGTCGTGTGTTTACAAACTACGGTAAATATGTCGGGCAAAAAAAGAAAGTGGTTGGACGAATATGTCCAACATGGACTCACTTGTGTCACGGAACGGGATGGAAGTCAGTGTCCTATCTGCATGATATGCAATGCGAAGTAGAGCAACTCTAGTCTCGCGCCGGCAAAACTAAAGGAACACAACATGAAGATGCATAGAGACAGGGAATACAAGAACACAACGCTTGCTGAATTCAAGGTGAAACGAGCCAGATAAGATGAACCCCTCTTTTGTAATATACTGTAGCTTATTTCTGCGTTTCAGCTTTTTCTGCTACTATTTAGCTGTGTCTATGCTAATTTTAGCTTTTTAAGCTAATTCCGCATTTAATGCTCTTATTTAAAAAAATGTCAGCCTAATTCAGCAAAAATGTGCTCTCTCAACTTCATTCTGGTGATGCTTCTTTCTGCTATTTTAGCTACTTTTCAGCTGAATCTTTTTTCTAATTTTAGATTTTCTTCAGATAATTTCCACATTTTTGTGCTCATTTCTGCTTCTTTCAGCCTAATTGGGCAAATATATTCTTTTTGCTTTCTTCTGCTAATTTAAGCTTATTCTACCTTTTCAGCAACATTTTTTAGTACATTTTTTCTGGTTTAAGGTAAATTAAAATTTTTGTGGTAATTTCTGACACTTTCAGCCTAATTACCTTTTTATGCTATTTTCAAGGTGAAACGAGCCAGATATGATGAAAGGGCCACTCTGCCTGCTCTTGGATTTGTACCTGTTAGCAAACCGATCCTCGCAGCATCGTACAAAGTTGCTTATTTGATCGCAAAGCAGGGTAAGCCACACTCCATCGGTGAAACTCTCATAAAACCAGCTGCATTAAAGATGGCAAATCTGCTACTCGGAACAGCAGCTGAAGATAAATTATCCCAAATTCCTCTTTCAAATGACACCATCAGCGACAGAATAAAGAACATGAGTAAAGACATCTTGGCTCAAATAGTTGCAGATCTAATTTCAAGTTCTGAAAAATCCTATTTCATTTTTAATGATAAAAATAGTACAAAAATATTTTTTTGTATTCTTATTGGGCCAGAATAAAGTTGTTGTGAGTTCATGCACTGTGTTGATTTTGTTCTTTGAGCAAGGTGATGTTGTAGAATTTGAAAATAAAAATAAAAAAATCATATTTTATATATTAAAAAAGAGGGGTTCGGTGAGTGGGCATTTGAAAGTGGAGGGTTCGGTAGCTCAAAAAAGGTTAAGAACCACTGCTCTACGCTAAATGAACTGAATGAGTTCTTTGCTCGGTTTGAGGCAAGTAACATCACACCTGCACATAAACTCCCCCCCTCTCCTGATGGCTAGGTGCTGGCGCTGTCCTCAGACAGCGTAAGGCGATCATTCATCAAGATTAACGCCCGGAAGGCCTCTGGTCCTGACAACATACCTGGTCGTGTGCTGAAGGACTGTGCAGGGGAACTCGCAGCGGTCTTCACGGACATCTTTAACATCTCACTGAGCCAGGCCATCGTCCCCACCTGTTTCAAAGCCACCACCATCATCCCTGTCCCAAAGAAGGCAACGCCCGCATGCCTCAATGACTATCGCCCAGTAGCACTCACCCCCATCCTGATGAAGTGCTTTGAACGGCTAGTCATGAAAAGCATCACATCTGTCCTCCCTGCCTCCCTGGATCCCTTCCAATTTGCATACCGACCTAATCGCTCAACCGACGATGCCATCTCCTCTGCCCTCCACACAGCTCTCACACATCTGGACACGAAGGACTCTTATGTTAGAATGCTGTTCATCGACTTCAGCTCGGCATTCAACACCATCATCCCCCAACAGCTCATCCTTAAACTGGACAGTCTGGGGCTGAACACCTCAATGTGTAACTGGCTGCTAGACTTCCTGACCGGGAGACCACAGACAGTACGGATCGGGAGTAACACATCTAGCACCATCACATTGAACACAGGGGCCCCACAAGGATGTGTGCTGAGCCCCCTTCTATTCACCCTGCTAACACACGACTGCACACCATCATACAGCTCCAACCACTTCATCAAGTTTGCGGACGACACAACAGTGGTAGGTCTCATCAGCAACAACGATGAGACGGACTACAGGAACGAGGTGAGCCGCCTGGCCTTGTGGTGCGGACACAACAATCTCACTCTCAACGTGGAGAAGACAAAGGAGATTGTTGTGGACTTCAGGAAGAGGGATGCCCAACATGCCCCTCTGACCATCAACAGCACCGCAGTGGAGAGAGTAGACAGCACCAAGTTCCTGGGAGTGCATGTCTCAAAGGACCTGTCCTGGAGCAGGAACACTGCATCAATGGCCAAGAAGGCTCACCAGCGTCTCTACTTTCTCCGCAAGCTGAAAAGGGCTGGAGCTTCAACCCCCATCATGTGCACCTTCTACAGAGGTGCCATAGAAAGTGTCCTGACAAGCTGCATCACTGTGTGGTTTGGTGCATGTACTGCATCCTGCCGCAAGAGCCTCCAGCGCATCGTGAGAGCAGCTGAGAAGATCGTCGGCACCTCCTTCCCCTCACTGCAGGACTTACACAGCAACCGCCTCACTCGGAAAGCCCTCTGCATGGCAGGTGATCCCACACACCCACTACACAGCTGCTTCAGACTGTTGCCATCAGGGAGGAGACTGAGAAGTCTCCAGGCTCGAACCAGCAGACTGAGTGACAGCTCTGTTCATCAGGCAGTCAGGATGCTAAACACTCTGCCTGCTCTGCCTCCCCTCCCATTTGAACTACCTTAACACAAAAAACTTTCTCACACATTACCACACAACACAAAGATTTTAACACTAGACTCTGTGTCATCAAACGGGTTATTCACTAAACTCTCGGTCATGTGCTCATTCAGTCTGCACTACTTCTCATATTTGCACTAATGTCTGTATTACATCACTGCCTATAGTCATACTACTGTTTACATTCACTGTTTACATACTACTGTTTACATTCAATGTTTACATTTATTAATACTGTTTACATTTATTACTACTGTTTACATTTATTACTACTGTTTACATTTACACTACTTTTATATCTACACCACTGCTGATACATATACAGTATTCTCTGACTAGCCTTATTTAAGGATGCCCAATGTGCCTTACTGCATATGCCACTTTTGCCTCTATACCAACATCAACTACTACCTCATACATATACTGTGTACATTAACTCATATGCTGCTTTGCCACTCTTTGCAAATGTCAATGCTAGAACCTTCAGTTTATTTTATAGATATACTTTTTATATTTTTTATACTACTATGCAAAAACTCAGGACAGTATTACACTTTTATTATTTAATTTTATGCTTATGTTCATTAAATGTTTAGTGTTTTAGTTTTAGTGTTGGTGTAAATTTTCATACTTTTATACTACTATGCAAAAACTCAGGACAATGTTACACTTTTACTATTTTATGCTTATGTTTATTAAATGTTTCAGTGTTTTAGTGTTTAAATGATTACTGTTGCACCGAGGGACGGAGAGAAACGCAATTTCAATCCTGTGTATGTCCTGTACATTTTGCAGTTCTGACAATAAAGTTGACTTTGACTTTGAAAAGTCAGTATAAAAGTGTATAAAAGCACAATATCCTTCACACCCTCTCTTGGCCTAGTAAAACTAAGCCAACCACAACCTGTACGACTCCAGCTGGATCCCCCAAGAGGACCCCGACCCAAACATCAAGCTAAAAACCAACACCCAAAAAATAAAGTCAACTACATCTTCTTCTTCTTCTTCTTCTTCCTTCAACCTTTATTTATATAGGCTAGCCTCGTTGAGTCATGGGGACTCATTTACAAGAGGGACCTGTCTCACTCACACCAAACAACCATCCACTCTCACACTCACACCTAGGGTCAATTTAGAGTCACCAATCAGCCTAACGTGCATGTTTTTGGTCTGTGGGAGGAAACCGGAGTACCCGGAGGAAACCCACGCATGCACGGGGAGAACATGCAAACTCCACCCAGAAAGGCCCCCGGACCGGGATTTGAACCGGCAACCTTCTCGCTGAGAGGCAGCAGCTCTACCAGTTGTGCCACCGTGCTGCCCAATACAACCTAATACAACCTCAACCCGACTCCAGAACTAATCACCAAAACAAACACTAAAAACTTAATAAACAAACTCTAAAAACTACACTGACCTAAACTACAAAAATCATAAAATGATTAATGCAATTTCCACCTTAACTACACCTCCAAACACCCTATCGCCTCTACAGGTATCTGCCAAATACAAGTGATCCCGTCCGTCCGGTACCGAGTCACGTCTGGCCTGTATCATGGGAAACACAGTCCCAGTACCATCCACCTCCCTAGGAGCAATCATCTTAGACACCATTGCCCGCGTACAAGGTGCCACACACCCCATAAACACGCAAAATAGAACAAGAATAGCCAGCGGAAAGGCCAAAAGCTTGAACAGCACCTGAGTCCATGACCCACTAGTGAACCAAGACAGTACATCCCACTGTCCCGCAGGTGCATCTGCCGCCTTCGCCTTCTGAAGTTCTTTCAGCTGCGTCAGGGCCGTTGTCACTCTGGCCTGGGGGTCTGAACCAGTCTCATCAGGTATGTAAGTACAGCAGCTGTCTTTACCAATAATCTCGCATATACCTCCCCTTGACACCGTCAACAGATCTAAAACCAATCTATTCTGTAAAACCATAATTCTAAGGGTAGTTAGCTCAGCCGAGATGCCCTCCAAAGCTTTAATAGTCGAGTTAACGAAAATCCCAAAACGGTAATCCAACGTTTCCAAACGTAACATGAGCTTACCTACACCTGCCCACGGAAAAAGTGAAAGCATGACCTTCTCCCCTGTTGTCCAATGCTTAAATTCCTGCGGCACATCTGAACCTCAAATAGAGTCATGTGGTTTAAGAACAATCACTCTCTTCTCACGATGAGACCCATTAATGATGGAGGCCATAAATGAGTCATCAGTCACAGTGACAGGTGTGCACATTCCAGTCCAATTCGCAGGTAAAGTTAACAGCACAGCATCAGGTTCAGGTTACTTTATTTATACCCAAGGGTAAATGTGGTTTGCAGTGGTACAAAGCATACATCCATCCATGCGCACACACAAATAAAAACAGTAAAAACATTTAGTAAAAACACTTAAAAGAAACCATAAACAGATAATGTTGCACATAACAGTGTTAAGGCTCCCCAAATCATATGTAAAATGAAAAATAAAAACATTTAACCACTAAAAGCTTCAACGTTATTTCAGTTTGTTCATTTCAGTAACAGCAGTGGGAACAAAGCTATTTTTAAAACGTGTTGTCCTACATTTAGGGACTAAAAACCTCCGACCAGAGGGAAGAAGCTGAAACTCTCCGTACAGGGGATGAAGGACATCTTTTAAAACAGAAGAAGCTATCCTCTGTACCTGACTAACGTACATGGATGTTACTGAGGTTAGGGTTCCTCCGGTCAGTTTAGATGACAGCTTAACAATCTGCTGAAGGGAATTCTTTCCTCTCAGTGTAGTGTGACCAAACCATGACACCAAAGAAAAGGATAAAACAGATTCAATAAAAGCACGGTAAAACATGGTCATTATGGTTCGGTCAATATTAAAATGGTTGAGTTTCCTTAGACAATAAAGGCGCTGGTGGGCCTTTTTGCACACCTTGTCAAAATTGGTTTCAAAGTTTAATTTATCGTCTATGATTGTCCCGAGATATTTGTAAGACTGCACTGTCTCAATTGCTTGACCTTTAATTAAAGTGACTCCGTGCTGGTGAGGTTTCTTCCTAAAATCAATGATCATGTCTTTTGTCTTATCTGTGTTTAGTTTGAGGAAAGAGTCCTCGCACCATTGAACAAAATCATCAGTCACCTGCCCATGGCTACTTTCATTTCCTTTAAGCAGACTGACAATAACAGAATCATCTGCATACTTTATAATGTACCTGCTCTCATGTCTGCTCCGACACATGTTGGTGTATAGAATAAAAAGCAGGGGTGACAGTACACATCCCTGGGGTGACCCGGTGGAAGAGGACTTAGATTCAGAGAGACAATTATTCACCCTTACTCTCTGTGTCCTGTTACTTAAAAAATCCAAGATCCAGCCCATCAAATTGTTACTCAGAGGAAACTGTTCAACAAGCCGTTCAGTTAATATGTGAGGTTGGATTGTATCAAAAGCTGAGGAAAAATCTACAAATAAAAGTCTGACATGGGTCGCATTTAAATCTAAGTGTTTAAAAAGCATATTAAACAGGGTGAGTGTTGCGTCCTCTACGCCTCTATGAGGCCTGTAAGCAAACTGCATGGGATCTAAAAGATGTTCAGTCTGCTTTAGAATCTCACCTCTGATTAATCTTTCAAAGATTTTCATCAGAACTGAGGTCAAAGCTACTGGTCTAAAATCACCAACAGTTTTCGGACTGGTTGGATTTAGGGACAGGAACCACTACAGCATCTTTCCAGATGATGGGAACATGTTGTGTTTCCAGAGACTTATTATAAATATACTGAAAAATGGAACTCAGCTCATTGGCACAGAATTTTACAGAACGGCCACATACATTATCTGGTCCGTGACTTTTGTTCACTTTTACACACTGAAAAGCATGTTTCACATCTTGGAGGCTGATGTTAGAGTGCTGTGTGTCTTTAAGATCGTGAACTAGTTTCTGGATTTCACTGCTAAAATCACAGGTATCAAAACGACAATAAAATGAATTTAAAGCATTTGCCAGTTTAAAATCTGAATCAAAACCATCTATAGTGACACGGGTTTTATGTGGCTTCTGAAGGCCTGCAATAGTCTTCATACTAGCCCATGCTGAGCCAAGTTGATTTGTGGCCATTTTATTCTCAGCATGACAACGCAACCAAGCCAGATCCTCAACAGGAAACTTCCCATTCTTTCCAGGAACACCTACGTGGTGGTTCCCTTGATGGTACACCGCTTGACAGCCCTCAGGAGGCAGTGAGCCCACCACCACCTGATAAGAGTCTTGTTGATGAGCGCGGTATACACAAATAGGGAACTGCTCACCAGGCGTCCACTCCACATACTGGCTCAACACCAACACCTGTTCAGACTGTGTCAACTCGTACCTTCTAGCTTTACACCTCGGTGGTTCCTTGATGTACCCTCTGGAACTGTACTGCAAAAAACAAAAAGACAACTTGCGCTCTAAGGGCTTCACACGCAAGGGCAGGTGGGATGCAGTGACAGGAAGCTTGGTTCAGACGTAACACTCAGAGCCGTGGCGCCCCCTAGCCAAAAATTGAGCGTACTTGTACCAACTATTCATCTGGAAGCTATGTGACACATTCAGAGTCAACTGATCAATATCCTGAATCTGAGACCACGTTGTAAGCTTTGGGACCTCTCTCTTGTCAGTTGGATGAGTGACTGAAAGACACTTCGGATGACCTGGTATCACACAGTAAAACTACAACACCAGAATGATGGAAACCAAAATCAATGACACCACACCCCCTGCTATAAAGATTCTGTGCTGCCCATCAGCCATGATGAACTCACGTCAGAAACACTTCACAACAACAAACCGTGAGCCCTGAAATGTAATGAAATGCAAGAAAAACACAAATCAATCGACCCCCTTATCAGTTACAATAGCACAACCTGAAAAAGTAACACATATAATCAAATTAGTGTTGAAAGTCCAAACACCCAATACCTGCAAAGTTTACAAAATATTCTTTTTTTTTTTACACAGGAATCACTGGATCGGTACCTGCAATACAAAGTCAGTCTTAAAAGGAACACATCACACTCCTTCTGAAACCAGATTGAAACCTTAAACCTTTAACTGATCAAAGCTGAAGGTTATAAAATATGAATTAGCTTTCAAACCTCACACTGTAAAATTAAACACTAAAATTGAAGATTATAACCCCAAAACCTTAAGAATTAGACCTAGCTGTAAGTAAAATGTATGTACTGATGTGTTCAGAACGCGACATCTAACCTTAGAAAAATAGTAAAAAATGTAAAATTTGAATAAAAGTTAAAATGTAGCAGCAAATCATTGACAACTAAGTCAACTGTACGATAGAAAACTAGTAGTAAGTATAAAATGTAACACTAATTTAACCCTTCAAGGTAAAGTCTAAAGTCTAATTTTAAATGTGTGAACTTTAATATGCGAGATTTAAAGTTTGAAATATGAATGATTGACCCAAAAACTTAATGATTTTAAGAATGTAAGAAAGTAGAAACACATCTAAAATTTCAAACACAGTTTTAGTCCTTCTGATTTTAATATAACACCCTGAGTTTTGTTCTTCTCAGATCTTGCTGAGCGATGCACTCTTCAGAGGCAGCGTGGACGTCGATACGCCACCACCTTTTTTTGGGCTGCAGATTGCTGAAGATAATAAGCCAGTTGGGCTGTGTTTAATTCCCCGTTCCCGTGGCAAGCAAAACTGCCCCAACCCAACAGGATGGATGCCTCTCTCTCTTCGGCTCCTCTTGCTTTACTCTGCCTTTTGAAGCTGCAAAAGTGCAGCTGGCTCTTCTCTCTCAAGGCAACAAAGCAGGCAGACCTGCGGCCAGGGGGAACTTACTTCCCTATCGTTCTGTCCGCTCTTAAAAGCAAGAATAAAGATGGTTTTCAGCTCACAGCAAGAACAAAGATGCTTTTCAGGATGTTTCCCCACACGAATCAGAACACCTCCTCAGGAACAGATGACTTCCACGGATGAGGAAGTGAAACGATGAAGCAACAGAAGCCCACACCTTCCTCGATCGCAGTTTTCAAGGATGAAGATGCAGGAAGGTCCGCCCACATCACGTGCAGACCACTCACTCCAGATGCAAAGCCAGAGCTCTCAGCTTTGCAGCTCCGTCAGGTCTACCTCGACCTGATGTGACGACCTTTGAGGTTCTTCAGCAGGTGTGCACTGACTGAGATGAAACCACGTAGAGCCTTTTCCTCTGAGGCGCACTGCATACGAGGTGCGTTCCACCACTTCAAATGGGCCTGTCCATCTTGGCCCAGACCACATTCTCTTAAAAACCCTGAGAAGCACCCAAGGTGTCAAGGGACATTCAGGCCTTCCGTCCTCAGGAGTGATGGAATCGGGGATCTGTAGGTGGAAACTGGACAAAAGAGCTGTTAGTGTTTCAATGTACATTACGTGTGACATTTTAATAGTTTCTTCTGAGAGCCATTCAATGTTCTGCTGCGGCCCCGGAAAGGGCCTTCCAGTAGTTAACTCATAAGGAGTGAAACCTGTACCCCTATTCACTGAAGCTCTCACAGCCATAAGGGCGATTGGTAGAGCGTCAAGCCAATTAATTTTAGACTGTGCACAGATTTTAGGCAATTTTTCTTTCAGGTTTCTGTTTAAACGTTCAACTTTTCCCTGGGACTAGGGGTGATAGACCATCGCAAAAGAATGCTTGAGGCCTAAGGCCTTTTCAACCTTCTGCAGATCTGCATTTTTGAAGTGGGTACCGTTATCTGATCTAATTTTTGTAGGAAAACCGTGACTAGGAATGTAATGGTTTATTAAACATTTAACCACAGTTTTGCTGTCCTCTCGTTTTGCAGGCCAGGCCTCTGGCCAACCGGTAAATGCATCCACACAGATCAGTAAATATTTGAAACATTTTACGGGTTCGATCATGTCAGTGTAGTCAATGATTATCTCATGACCTGGTGTCATCTCGATCTGAAATTTGCCTTGTTCGCGCGGCCTCATCGTCGGGTTCGAGTTATGCAAAGAACACACGGTGCATTCTTTCACAAACTATCTGATCAACGAATTCAAATGTGGATACCACCAGCTGAGGACGTTCCTCCTCTTCTAGTGGGCACCAACATGCGCGAGTCCATGTGCTTCATCAAAAACTTTCCTCTTTAGGCTCAGTGGAAGAACCCATCTTCTATCTTCAGGATGAATCCACAATCCATCTTGCCTCATTTTAGCTCCATTGTCCAACCACACAGACTTTTCTTCAGGAGCCGCCCCTTGTTGACAGCAGGTCACGGTCTGTGGATCCCATTTCACGTGTCCTTCTTCCTCTGGGGTGACGATCACCATCTGAGTCCAATTGATGTATCCTGATGCTCTTTTTGCTTCCAAATCAGCTTGACAGTTGTTACGACCCGTAAAGGCCAAAACATACAAAGTGGACACTGACACAGAAAAGGAATTAAAACAAATTTTATTGAACCTAAAATAAAGCACTCCAGGCTGGCAAGGTCCTACCAGGCTTCTTTCACCAGGACTGGAGCGTCCTCGTCTGGTTCAGCATCCAAAGGAAAATAAATAAAAGAAAGTTCAAAGAAATGGTGGACCGGTGAGTCTGGCCAAACACAAGAAAACGCCACCCAGGCAAACCCAACCCCAATATAGGGCCGTAGTGTTTCCCCAGGCGACAATCTACCTATAACCAACAAGGCCCTCACTATCCAATAAAATAAAAAATGCGAAAACTAGGCTACCAACCCTCACGCAGTCAAAAGTACAAAATAAACTGAAAAAGAGAAAAAAAGGTAACAGTCCTTTACTGTTAACCCCAGCTGTCCCCCTCTTGGATGGCTGCCCAAACACTGCCCTCAGTGTCTCCTAAAGTTTAACTCAAACAGGCCTCAGTGGCACAGGCCAAAGGTTTAACTAGCACTTAAGGTGCCTCAATCCACACATAACTCCACTTTAACAGTCAGAGTCACTTTAAGAGCTTAACCAGCTCAACTACTTCTCCCCATAGAAGCAAACTCACAAACAAAATGAGAGGGTGGAGCTCTCCTCAATGTTTGTACATCCTACAGCTGTCAAACATCTAGTGTTTCCTACACCAGCCTTTAAACAAGCTTAAACTTGATTCACACAACCTTAGTAACCACTAAGGCTGTCACAAGAGCACCCTTTGCTCTACAAGTGCTGTTTAAACAACACAGTCATTTAAAGCCTTAGCTCAACACAAAGTGGTCAGAGTGGGTGGAGAACACTCTAGAACACACACACATTCAGCTCTACAACTGCTTTGAGCAAAACTTGGTTTTACCTGCAACAGGATTCCAAGTATTTCCAACAAGCACCCTTGCTTGCGTCCACCAACCTCAGTTGGCAATCTCAACCTCACATCAGTAAGGCTCCACAGTGTTTAGGTCTCAGCTCAGACTATTTAAAAGGCTGAGAGCAAACAGGTGTTTCACCTGAGCTAATCAAGCCTGATTAGGCTGAGTGAAAAAAAGTGCTTCTCAGCAGGCTGCTGGTCTTTCAGCAGACTTGTAGCCAACCTAAATATAATAATGATGTTTTAAAAACTCTGAGCACCCTCAGGTACATAACATCCCCACCGAAAAGTTATTTTGTATGGGAGTGATGTGTATGTTAGGGGAAAACATCACACATCCACTCATACAAAAATAAAACCGAGGGTTAAAAATGTAGCGGTCACACCACCTAAATGGACTAAAAAACCTCATTAAAAACAAGTCCATCAAACCGCTAACATTTATTTTACAGTCTCACTTTTTAAAAGGTTCTAAAACCAAACAGGCACCGCTTGTCTGGGTCTACCCTGTAAGGCTTTTGCTTAGCAACAGACCCCAAACAAATAACATCATAGTTAATGGTGTCAATGTGAGACTAGATGTTTTTCACGACGGCCAGGGGAACTCTGTCCTCTTCAGTGTCTGCACTGGACAGCACCCATGCATCAGTAGTAACAGCTCCGTTCTCAGTTACTCGGAAAATACAGAGTTAGACAATGAGTTATGTCACGTTTTTACTACATAATTATCACGTTTTTACTACATAGTATCACGTTTTTACTACATAGTATCACGTTATTACTACTTAGTATCACGTTTTTACTACATAATTATCACGTTTTTACTACATAATTATCACGTTTTTACTACATAAGCTCCAAAAAAATATTTTCATGGTTGAATGCAATGCGCTTCCGTAGACACCTCTCAGTATGGTTCTAAATATAATCAAGTTTATCTCATCCAAACAGACAAAGCACCATGTTATTGTTAAAACATTGTGTAGAATTGCGTTTTGCAGACATTTATGATAAAACACAAACACCTGAAACTGACTCTCTCATAGTGAGAACTTTGTGAGTTTAAGGTAAAATTTCAAA
Source organism: Garcialebias charrua (assembly GCA_038048925.1). NCBI lineage: Eukaryota > Metazoa > Chordata > Actinopteri > Cyprinodontiformes > Rivulidae > Garcialebias > Garcialebias charrua. The sequence goes on from JBBPBX010007384.1 coordinate 37,732, forward strand.
GTTAAATACATCTTATATGATCTGGGGCTTGTAAATATTTGTCTTTTAGAATGAATACTGTTTAACTATAAGAACTAAAGCAGCAGTAGCAGTCTCTTTCCTCACTGTGAATGCATTCCCGTGACGACGCTCCCTCTCCCGGACCTGGAGTTCAGTCACGCACACACGTTGGATATGTTTGTACAATGAGGAC
>JBBPBX010007384.1:38278-56017 GCA_038048925.1 Garcialebias charrua
TACAGCTGTGTGGACATATGGACAGACATACCGTATTTTTCGGTGTATAGGTCGCACCTTTTTATGGTTTTTTCAAGGCCTGCGACCTATACACTGGTGCGACCTATTTATGGATTTTTTCAGTTTATTGGTAAATATTAGACACTGCGACCTATACAACTGTGCGACCTATACAACGGAAAATACGGTATATACAATAATATGTCCACCTTTAGCCTGGTTAAAACCAGACCCTTGTCCTTCAATTCGCTTCAGACAAGGGTCTGGACTTTTTCCATTGACAACCAATTCTTGCTGGAGGCGTGGCCTCTGCTGATGGCTGCTCCCCCGTGGTCTGCTGAACTTGACTTCAGCTCCGCCTCCTGCTGAATTTTCTCTCGCTCCGTTGCATATTGTGTTTATATGTTAATAAAACGTCCTAATAAAATAAAACCATGGATCGCTGGTCCAACACACCAGAAGACCAGGAAATCTGATGGGACTCGGGCAGCAACTTAAAACCCGAGTTTAAATCTCTCGTGACAACCTGAGGCATTTCCTTGTTCATTTCACTCAGCGGAGGGAGAGGAGGATGAGGAGGAGGAGGAGGGAGCGAGCGATAACTTGACTTTTGGCAAAAAAACAAAAGAGAACTCCAGATAAGGGATTAAGAAGGGGAAATTAATACATTTGTGTCACATATAAAACAGTCCTGCATCGCTTTGCATCGCTTTGAATGAGAACATGCGGCTGCTGGCTGCGCGCTCCCCCGTGGTCTTCTGAACTTGACTTCAGCTCCGCCTCCTGCTGAATTTTCTCTCGCTCCGTTGCATATTGTGTTTATATGTTAATAAAACGTCCTAATAAAATAAAATAAAACCATGGATCGCTGGTCCAACACACCAGAAGACCAGGAAATCTGATGGGACTCGGGCAGCAACGTAAAACCTGACTTTAATTCTCTCGTGACAACCTGAGGCATTTCCTTGTTCATTTCACTCAGCGGAGGGTGAGGAGGAGAAGGAGGAGGGAGCGATTACTTGACTTTTGGGAAAAAACAAAAGAAAACTCCAGATAAGGGATTAAGAAGGGGAAATTAATAAATTTGTGTCACATATAAAACAGTCCTGCATCGCTTTGCATCGCTTTGAATGAGAACATGCGGCTGCTCGCTGGCTGCGCTGGGACAGGTGGGGGCGTGGGTTAGGGGCCAAAAACTCCGCCCCTTCTGTTCTCTGATTGGTCCGGTCAAAAATCTACCGGAGAAATCGTTGTCTATGAGAGAAGTCCCAGACTGTGCAGTGAAGGGAAATGAGAATTGAGCGGAGCTGTGCAGGAAGGCGAGGGCCAGGCTAGTCCACCTTCGAAGGAAGTATAAAAAGACTACATTTGATTGAACCACAATATCAAGGTCAAGGTTTCTTTATTGTCATTCACACCATATGTAGTACACGTGGTGGAACTAAATTGTGTACACAGGGTCCCAGTTACATCCAACAAAAGTATAAATTGTAAAGAAAAACAGTACCGTATTTTCCGGTGTATAGGTCGCAACTTTTATGGTTTTCAAGGCCTGCGACCTATAGGTGCGACCTATATATGGCTTGTTATCACTTTCGGTGAAACAAATTTTTAAATCCAGCTCATTTCACAATTACGTTCATTTATTAAGGAAAAGTTCAGCTCAGACACATATTTGCTATAATTTTTATCAAACAAATAATTGTTTTTAAGTGTTAATCTTCTTAAAAGCCTTGCTGTGCGCTCCTGTGGCAGACATTTGCAGCAGAGCTAAACGTAGGTGCGACCTATACACCAGTGCGACCTATCTAGGGATTTTTCCAATCTATTGGTGATAATTGGACAATGCGACCTATACACAGGTGCGACCTATACACCAGAAAATACTGTACATGCAATTAGATCTAAGACATGAACTAAGAAATAAACTAAACTAATACACTAGTACAAAAATTATATGCCGAACAACAGCAGCACGAACATGAGTCTGTGTGAGTAGATGAGTACGAATGAATACAGCAGCATTAAATAAATCAGCAGCACATATCAACAATCAAGTGGCATTACAGTGATTTTTTTTCTCTCACAGTGATTATTCTGGTTAGATATTCATGAGTCTGACAGCCTCAGGGTAGAAGCTGTTCCTCAGTCTAGTGGTTCTACACTTAATGCTCCTCAACCTCCTTCCAGAGGAGTGGGGCAAAAAGTGTGTATGCTGGATGTGTGGGGTCCTTCATGATGGAGGTGGCTCTCTTCCTGCATCTGGAGGTGCAGATGACTGTGTTGACGGGGCGGCTGACTCCAACTTATGCATACAGAAAAATTACAAGTTTCACTGTAAATTAAAATAAAATAAAACAATAAGAAAAGATCCAAATAAGGCATACAAAAAAATGTTGATGGTTGGACAAATGTCTTTAGGTTCAAAAGATCAACTATTTTTCCTGTTCTGCAAACAGCACTGCAACAAATTTGTGTCTTGCTGGACTTGTTGGTTTATCCTCCTCCTTACAGGCACCAGAGTGAAGACATTGATGTATTAGGACAATTGGTATTTAGTTGATCACTTCTGAACTAATGACAACACATGTAAATGTACTGCATGTTACATTACAAACCTTTAATAATGCAGACACGTTTACACCACTAACACATCGTTTCTAAACAAAGTTAAAAGCAACTTCTATACAGTAACTGCACTTCATAATGCAAGTCACTGCATGAAAATGTTTTTCTCTGTGAAATAATGAGATTTTGTTTTGACAAACAACTTGTAGCTGTAGGAAAAACTTAGATAGGGGGCTGCTCTGATCAAAAACACAGTGACTGCACAAACTGGGTATGTGCCAAATCAATTATTCAGTATCCAAATAAAAACCTTGGAAGAATGATTGCTTTCAGTGGGGGAAAGACAAACTAGAGCAGCCGATTGTGAATGACTAGATTTGTGTTGCTATTTAAAGATGATGTGTCATAACTACAAATTCATGCTTTGTTGTGAAATATAATCCAGTTAGTCTCTGGTTTACTTTCAGGTCATGCCCATGCAGCCGACTGCAACCTGGAACCCAACACAGCTCACATGAAATGTGTTGATCTGCTCCTTAGGTGCCAAATTGCAAACACAACCCCCACAAATCCCCCCCAAACACACATTGATTCTGTTGATTGGTATGTGCGCACACAGCTCTAAACGTAAAACTGGTGCAAGTGGAGTGAATAAACATGTAAATCACTTGCAAATGTCTTGATAGGAAAGGATTGGAGCGGGCAAAGTTGAGCTAGAAAGAGCAGCACAGACAGGCAGTGGAAGAGAAAAGCAGAGATGCATTAGCAGCAGGGGTGATGGCACATGGAGAGTTGGTGATTGGTCTGAAATTAAACCTGACCCTGGATGGTCGCAGAGGAAAATGTGTATTTTATTCACAGTTCAGCCACACTGGAGTACACCATCATGGCCTCTTCAGCAACAAAAGTGATGTCAGTGTAGATGATTTAGAGAGCACAGGTAAATTAATGACTGCTGCATTCCACTTGGATGAAGAAAAAAAGGCTGAACCATCTCAAATGTAGAATGCAACCCTCACGAAAACCAGTTTTGTCATCAAAATGTTTCCTGTGATTTAGGTCCATCTACTGAAGTACAACAAAAGCAGACCTACTAAACTTGATCAAACCTCTATAGAACAGCTTCATGTTCATTTCTGTCCTGTAGATTTTAATTTTACTTATTCAAAATTTGTAGGGTTTTGACTCCCAAAATAACAATGAGAAAGACTTGCAGCTCCAAATGTCCTTGGTTGAACGAGACAAATGTTAAAAAGGGTCAAAAGTAGTAAAAATAGTTTTAACTCCTATTATACTACTTGTATTGTCTTATTTTCATTCACAAGTGTAGTTCTTGTGAAACAATGGTAGTAAAGTTTTTGATGATTTCTGGAGATCATTGTTAGGACTCCCATTTTGGCCTTTTTTGAGTCCAAAAAGTTGGGTTCTAAACCCAACTTTATGAGCCACAGCTTTAGATAATCAGAACTGTTATTATATGTTAAAACAACAACAATAGCAACAAAAACAGCATGAAAACGACTGGTTATCAACACATTGGGCCTCATGCAAGAACCGTTCGTACGCACAGATTTGTTCTTAAACTGTGCGTACGAGTGATTTAGGAGCATTTGTGGCATTCAACAATGTTTTCGTAGCCTAAGATTTTTTTCAGATACGAACAAAATTTACGTGTGGTCCAGACCTGTCGTATATTTTACAAGCAGACAGTCTGCTGTTATCCAGATGGAATTTCTTCACTAATAACTTCATATTTCGTTATTTAGAAAATATTTTGGGTTTTAAAAAATCAAGCACCATAATTATTCTTGACAATAGGTTATTCTGTTTGAAATAGAATTATAATTTTAAGTTTAATTTGTCTGGTGTGTCGCAGGCTTCGGTGAGTCGTGCGCTCCCCTTGGTCATCAAAGCCCTCCTCAAATTAACACCCTGTCAGCCTGTGTGCTGACAGGTTCTGACAGTGGTTCTGACAGCGGTTCTGACAGTGGTTCTGACAACGGTTCTGACAGCGGTTCTGACAGCGGTTCTGACGGGACTGTGTTTTGTGCGCTCCTGCCATGAAGAAGGAGGAAGACTGCAGCTCCAGTGTATGAGGAAATGATTCCTTCGGCAGTTATTAATCTTTCCCACAAAACACTGGAGCTACAGACTTCCTCCCCCTTCACGGCAGGTGCGCCGGGGCGAGATGGCTGGCTTGTTGGTAACTTTTTAATTTGTAATTGAGGATTTGGAATTATTCTCTGATCATTTACCTATAACTCACTATTTTCCACAGGTGATCGAGGCTATGCATTAGCCCCATGGCTTATGACACCTCTAAACAGCCCTCAGACAAGACAGGAGCGCTTGTGTAATAAGCTGCATACACGCACTCGTGCTGTAGTTGAGCGCACAGTTGGAGTTTTGACATGACATTTATTTTTCCATCCATCTCGGTAACGCAGACTTTCCTTGACCTCCAGCACCGTGCTGCGGCGAGACGTTTTCTGAAGCCATTTTCAGATCAAACCATTTTTTCTTGATTTCTGATACTGTACGACCCACGGGAGACACAACATTAACAGCAGTGGTTATTTCATGCCATTCTTTGGCTTTTCGCTGTCATTTTATGAACGGACACTTCCTGCTCTCTGAGGCAGGAAACGTAGCCTTATATGGTGTTTTGAGGGGTGGGAATTATGTACGCAGCTCATTTACACACTTTTCCTGAGGATAGAAGAGTTTGTTGAATCTGACGTGGCATGTTCGTACGAACGCTTCGTACGAACAAAAGTAAGAGAAATTTAGGATAAAAATACGAACATGTTCGTGCATGAGGCCAATTGCTTCCCAGCAGCTACTCACGTTGTGAAACTGCAGATTGGATGAGCACTTCAGTGCTCTAAATAGTAACTAACACTTTTAAGTGTTGAGTTTGTTGACCACTTGTGGTCCATTCAAAACATTAAATAACTTGTCAGAGGGGTATTTGTTACATGCCCTAGGCATATAATTTATTTTAGTCAGGACACAATATTGTTTAGAGATTTTGAGCAGAGGCATGAGCTGTTTAGAGGCTGTAGGAGCCTAATTGACTGCAGCTGGTGCTCATTAACCTGCTATAGGTGGAGGTAGTTGCTCTCTCTATATATTAGGTCCAAGCCACATAGCAGAGGGAGCTAAAGCAAGCAGAGGAGATCCAAGCAGAGGAGATCCATGCTGCACAAGGAGCTGAGGTCCCAGCAGCCCCAGAACCAGATGCAGATGAAGGAGCAGCTGATCCAAGCAGCTGCAGCAGTCTAGGATGAAGGAGCATCAGGCCTAATGAAGAAACAGCAGACCTGATGCAGGAGAAGCTGAACAGAGGTCTGTAGCAGCAGCAGCGGCGGCGCTGTGAGATGAAGCCAACGCTGTGAGATGAAGCCGACGCTGTGAGATGAAGCCGACGTTGAGAGATGAAGCCGACGTTGAGAGATGAAGCCGACGTTGAGAGATGAAGCCGACGTTGAGAGATGAAGCCGACGTTGAGAGATGAAGCCGACGTTGAGAGATGAAGCCGACGTTGAGAGATGAAGCCGACGCTGTGAGATGAAGCCGACGCTGTGAGATGAAGCCGACGTTGAGAGATGAAGCCGACGTTGAGAGATGAAGCCGACGTTGAGAGATGAAGCCGACGTTGAGAGATGAAGCCGACGTTGAGAGATGAAGCCGACGTTGAGAGATGAAGCCGATGTTGAGAGATGAAGCCGATGTTGTAAACCTTGAGATGAAGCCGACGTGAGATGAAGTCGTGAGACCTGCTGTCGTGTTGTGGGAGACTGAAGTGAGACATGCTGTCGTGAGAACCTGGGTGCTGAGGACCGGAGCTGTGAGTGACCTGCTGGACTTGAAGTTTTTTTTTTCTTATTAATTGTCCAGAAGCTGGATTGGAGAGGCCCAACATTTTCTTTAGAACTTCTTTTCTTTTTGAGGACACAGGGAGCCTAAAATAAACACTTTTTTTGTTACTATCTTCTCTGTGTCTCGTGTCCCTGTATGGTATGTGCCTATGGGCCGTAACAGTATTTCCCCAGAAAGACGACTTATCCAACTTAACCAGAGAGGGGCGACTCTGGGTTTTGATTCCAGAAAGTCTGATTAAATTAAGATTAAATACTCTGAGTTATTTCACCTAAGAGTGTGCATGTGTTCAATACAGGACCATTATCAATGGAGCTCTGATACCTTGAATCACCATGGCAACCACAGGGGAAAAAAACAGAGCAGTGTTGGTTCTGAATGTCAAGGATGCAGAGCAATACTTAAAGCCCAGTTACAGGGAAAAAAGTATTTAGCCAGTCACCAATTGTGCAAGTTCTCCCACTTAAAAAGACGAGAGGCCTGCAATTGACATCATAGGTAGACCTCAACCATGAGAGACAAAATGAGAAACAATTCTGAAAATCACATTGTCTAATTTTTAAAGAATTTATTTGCAAATAAGGGTGGAAAATAAGTATTTGGTCACCTACAAACAAGCAAGATTTCTGGCTGTCACAGACCTGAAACTTCTTCCTTAAGAGGCTCCTCTGTCCTCCACTCATTACCTGTATCAATGGCACCTGTTTGAACACGTTAACAGTATAAAAGACACCTGCCCACAACCTCAAACAGTCACACTCCAAGTTCCACTATGGTGAAGACCAAAGAGCTGTCGAAGGACACCAGAAACAGAATTGTAGACCTGCACCAGGCTGGGAAGACTGAATCTGCAATAGGCAAGCAGCTTGGTGTGAAGAAATCTACTGTGGGAACGATAATCAGAAAATGGAAGACCTACAAGACCACTGCTAATCTCCCTCGATCAGGGGCTCCACGCAAGATCTCAGCCCGTGGGGTCAGAATGATCACAAGAATGGTGAGCAAAAATCCCAGAACCACACGGGGGGACCTAGTGAATGACTTGCAGAAAGCTGTGATCAAAGTTACAAAGGCTACCGTCAGTAAGACACTACGCTTTGGGGCTGTTCCTCTGCAAAGGGACCTGGATGACTGGTCCGTGTACATGAAATAATGAATGGGGCCATGTATTGTGAGATTTTGAGTGCAAACTTCCTTCCATCAGCAAGGGCATTGAAGATGAAACGTGGCTGGGTCTTTCAGCATGACAATGATCCCAAGCACACTGCCAGGGCAACAAAGGCGTGGCTTCGTAAGAAGCATTTCAAGGTCCTGGAGTGGCCTAGCCAGTCTCCAGATCTTAACCCCATCAAAAACCTTTGGAGGGAGTTGAAAGTCCGTGTTGCCCGCCGCCAGCCCCAGAACATCACTGCTTTAGAGGAGATCTGCTTGGAAGAATGGGCCAACATTCCAGCAATGGTGTGTGCCAACCTTGTGAAGACTTACAGAAACCGTTTGACCTCTGTCATTGCCAACAAAGGATATAGTACAAAGTATTGAGATGAACTTTTGTAGGTGACCAAATACTTATTTTCCTATTTTTTTCTCATTTTGTCTCTCATAGTTGAGGTCTACCTATAATGTCAATTACAGGCCTCTTTAATCTTTTTAAGTGGGAGAACTTGCACAATTAGTGACTGACTAAATACTTTTTTTCCCCACAAAAGAGGGAGGAAGGAAGGAAGGACAGAAGGAAGGATGGATGGAGGAGGGCAGAAGGAAGGAAGGAAGGACAGACAGATGGATGGATGGATGGAAGGAAAGAAGAAAGGAAGAATGTATGGCTATTTTTAATCCAATATTTACATTTGTTTGCATTTAAATGAAGTAAAATAAACAACAAGTTAAATAATTTGCATGCCATGCACTGAGACAACAACTGGATCCAGACAGCAACATCTGAACCTCAGTAAAATGCAGAGACCGCAAAGAAAAGGCGTGAAAGTGTTGATGAGAGAGCAAATGTAGTAATCTTTGCTGAACTGAGCAGTGGAAAAAAATCTTAAGCGAGGTGAACGGAGATCAGCATTTATCTAATTTGTTGCTCAGTCAAGTAAAACAACAGTTCCAACAGGAGCGTGAACAGTTTTTGTTGCTGTTTCCAATAGAACTGTTCTAAGTGGCTCATTAATGGGTTGAATTATAAGAACACCAGGCCAGTGTGAGAGAGGCTTGAGACTGGCACAAACACTGAAAGAGGCTGTTGTGAATCAGGAACAAACAACAACAACAAAGAATGCCTTTTATGAAGGCAGGAGGGGGCAACGTTGTCCTCATTACAATTGAAAAGTAGACTTTTTAAGTTCAATGTGCTCAAATCAATCAACCCTATCAGCCCAGTGGTGTAAAGTGTACGTGTGGGTCTGTGACAAGAAAACTGATGAAAACCCTCTTTTGAAGGATTTCTTGCATAAATGAACGTACTTACAGAAATTACTTTTTTCTTTTTGTAGAGACGATTTTAATCTAAAAAGTCACAAAAGCATTAAGAGATATACACGCTCAATTCATTGTTGAAAAAATACACCAAGAAATCAGTCTGTGGCTAAAAATGAGGGGTTTAGCTTGACCATTCTCAACAGTTAACCAAACACTTAAATAATCTTTTTTTTTCTTTCTAGTCAGTAAATGCACCACAGTTTAACTACTAGTTCTGGTTGGTTTTAATTCACATGCTTATAGTCTGCGGTGTCAGGCTCAGAGACGAATTCAAAACTATGAAAACTGGGTGTTCACCAGGAGCCTGTGAAGCTGTGTCTCTGGCGAGTGCGGCCATCTTGGCATCATTCATTCTTACCCATCTGCTTATCACAGACTCATGTTTGGACTGCTGTTTAATATACCATATTTCTGAAGCAGTAGAAACCGTCAAAAAGCGACTTCTACAGGACAAGGATTTGGACAAAAGGACCAACTTCACCCCAGACCACATCTGCACCCTGCTGGATCTCTGCCTTTCCACCACTTATTTCAAGTTCAATGACAGATTTTACAGACAGAAGCACGGATGTGCCATGGGATCTCCAGTGTCACCCATTGTTGCAAACCTCTACATGGAGGAAGTGGAACAGAGAGCCCTAAACTCATATGAGGGGACAATTCCAAGCCATTGGTTCCGATATGTGGATGATACCTGGGTCAAAATCCAAGCCAGGGAGGTGGAAGCGTTCACCAGACACATTAACTCGGTTGATAACAACATCAAGTTCACCAGAGAGGATGCTAACGACAATAAGCTGCCTTTTTTGGACTGTTTGGTGCATATGGAGGGAGAGGACAGTCTCAACATTGAAGTTTACAGAAAACCAACCCACACAGACCAATATCTCCTGTTTGACTCTCACCATCCACTGGAGCACAAACTTTCTGTCATCAGAACCTTACAGCATCGGGCAGAACACATCCCCACAAGGACAGAAGGGAAGAAAAAGGAACAGAAACACATCAACAAATCTCTGCAAACATGTGGATATCCCAACTGGGCTTTTGTCAAGTCAGCAAGGAAATCTGCTAAACACAATAATGAACAGAAAAAGACTAACAGACGAAAAAACATTGTCATTCCTTATGTTGCTGGAGTCTCAGAGAATTTCAGAAGGATTTTCAACAAACACAACATCCCAGTACACTTCAAACCCAGCAGGACTCTCAGACAGAGGCTGGTCCACCCTAAGGACAGAACCCCCACACACAAACAGAGTGGTGTGGTGTACGCAGTCCAGTGCAGCGAGGACTGCCCAGACCGCTACATTGGAGAAACTAAGCAACCCATCCACAAAAGAATGTCCCAACACAGGAGAGCAACCTCCTCTGGACAAAACTCAGCTGTTCACCTCCACCTCACGGACAAGGGTCACTCTTTTGATGACCAAAATGTGCAAATTTTGGACAGAGAGCACAGATGGTTTGAGAGGGGTGTGAAGGAAGCTGTTTATGTTAAGAGAGAAAAACCTTCTCTTAACAGAGGAGGAGGTCTGAGATTTCAACTTTCCAAGACTTATAACTCAGTTTTGGGGCTGATTCCCAAACGTTTTACACCGGATGGGAGCAGAGGTGTCTGGTCTGTGAATTAGACTAACAAAGTTGTTTGAGAAACCTCTGTTGTTGGTTTGTGAGGTGTTTTTTGTCAATCTACATACAGTTGTGTGTTTTCTGCCAGAGACTTCAAGGGAACCCCCTACTGTTAAGGTGTGATCTGTCAATTTACATGTATGTGTTACCTCAGCTTGCAATTTACATATGATGGTGCGTGATTTCTTTAGACTGTTATAACTCCACACGCTCACTTTTTGGTTTCAGTGAATTGAAAAAGCCTCCTGGATAGGGGTCGAAACGTCTTCTGCAACAAATAAAGTCCATTTGATCTTGTATTGAACACCTTTTTGATTTTATCATGTCCTGGACGACTGAGAATCTTCACCAGCAAATATACCATATTATTTTACATTATTAGTGTTTAGAGTATATCTTAGATCTTTTAACATACCATTTGCCGTTCATTTAGCATATTTCTTAGTTTTTTTCTTAGATCTAAAAAAATCCATGTCTGGTCCTCTGGACATTCAAAAAACAAAACAAAACAGAAAAGTAAAACGTTTCGTCTTTCGTCCGACGAAATCACCTGTTATGCATAACAGGTGATGCTTTGATTCCTCATATGAAGAAGTGACTGATATTCTAACAGCATAAACCACGATCAATACAGTATATTGAAGTTATTGTGTTGATTAATTCTGAATTAACACAAATTAAAGAAAGTCTCTTCTGATTTGTGTCTCTTAATTCAAAATAAGTGTAATAAAATAGTGTCCACTTGTCTCCTTGAGAGCTTCAAGAAAAGTGTAACACTCAAAGTTTCAGAGAGGTGTGAAAAGGCATAAAACCAAAAAATCAGAGATCAGGTGTTCCACTACAATATGAAAGACGGGGGACACCCTGGACAGGTCTCCAGTCCATCACAGGAACACATAGAGACCCACAAGACAAACGACCATTCACTCTCTCACTCACACCAAGGAACAGTTTAGAGAAACCAGCGTAAAACAAATGCTAAACTTTTCATGCAAGCTCACTTGCTGTGGCGACCCCTGAAGAAGGGAGCAGCTGAAAGAAACTTACGATACTTTCAAGCAATATAAAAAAAAACTGGAAAGCATACTTGTCTCTAATAATAAGGGTGGTCACTTTACATATACAGTATTGATAGATCTTGGAGTTTGACTGGGCAAATCCAGTTTTTGATGGTGACCGTTCTTACACCTAGATGTAGCCACACACCAAATGGAAGTCAATAGGGCGCTTATTGTTCCAGTTATCATGCTCACAACATGCACAGATGGAAGGACAGATGGAAGGTATTTCTAATTCCCCCTTGTCGCTCTGCGAAGGGAGGGCAAAACCTCAGTGAAAACCAGAGACATGGAGTGTCGTCACCAATAAGTTATCAATTCTTGTAAGGAAATTGGTACAAAAACATCCTATGGGACTCATGAATGTAAAGCTGAAACTCAATAACTGAATTAAAATTACAGAAAAAAAAGGAAAACATTTTTAATAGACTGAAAAATTGAACGACTATAGACAAACGTGAATGATTCTAAAAAACAAAGGTCAAACATGAAAGTTTTAGCCGCTGAAAGAATGCCCTGTTTTGTAGCAATCCAGTCTGCTGAGCATGAATCATGATATCTAAATATATAGATGCAAATCACTTTGTAAACATGCATGAAAAACTGAAGCAGGAACCTCAAACATGAAAGTTTTAGCCGCTGAAAGAATGCCCTGTTTTGTAGCAATCCAGTCTGCTGAGCATGAATCATGATATCTAAATATATAGATGCAAATCACTTTGTAAACATGCATGAAAAACTGAAGCAGGAACCTCACAGGCAAACATTCCCCCATGGTCTGATAGAATACACAAGCAGCCAATTTTACTGTGCTCCCTTGTTTTCCCTGCCTGCTGGCTATATACAGCCCTCCCCAGATGTTATTTTTAGAAAGCTTCCTTTTTTTTTTTTTACAGAAGAGCTCTGCAGTCTGCACCACTGCTGCGTTGAACAGGTGCTGCAAAGCCAATAGAAATAAAGACATTCCTAAAAAGTTAGTAAAGGAGGAAGGAGGGAGAGATTAGCCTGATGGTTTTTAGACACAAAACATTGAGACAGTTGACGCACACATCTTGTGAAGTTCAGAGCAGTTACAGCTTCAAATAGCACACAAGAGAAATACTGAATCACAACTATTTTAAAGACTTTAGCACCACGCTCATTTTAGTGCCAGTAATGCTCACACACATGCACCCACTGAGTTAATATGAACATGATAAATCTGTACATCTAAAGCAGTTCCTCTGACAGGAAACTATTACCTCGCTTGCAAGTTCAATCAAACATCCAATATGACGAACAGGTTAAGGGATAATACCGGTAGATTGGTTCCATAATCTTAAAGCAATGATATATTACCATTTATTTGTCTGATATTAAATTAAATCCAAATGTTTAGTAATACAAGAGGCTCGTGTTTGGTTCTGTGCTAATTAAAGGAAAATAACTGACAATAAAAACGGAGGATGGGAATGGGAAGGTACTTATTTCTAGATATATTTCTAACACTTACTTTGAGAGTTTCATTAAAATCCATCCAGTGGTAACAGACAGACAATGTTGACTCATATAATACACAAATTTTGAACCAAAGTTGTTGTACAATGTGTAGCACCTGGCAGTAGGTGTTGTGAATTAGCCTCAGTTACAAACAAACAAACAAACAAACGAAAAAACAAACAAACAAACAAACACACACACACTTGCTCGATATCTATCAAATTGACCGTCATGGTCATTATTTGAGATTTAATAAATCAGTTAGCCATAGTGGCCATCTTGAATTGGTTTGGCTCCAAATGTTAGCTGCAAATGTACATCCAGTGATTACTTCAGGTCAAATTCGTCCAGTAGTTCATGACATATGTTGCTGACCAACAAACAGATTTGACTCAATTACTTAATGGTATCAGTGTTTGCCCAGGACACTTCCTCTGGGAGGGTGCTTGTCTCTTTGGGGTGACTTCATGGAGTGGGTGGAGGAGAAGTTATTGACAAAGGTGCGCTACGTCTGTATTGCACGCTAGCTTAGCGCTATGTTGTGCTGGCAGTTGTCAACAGGGGGTTGGGGGAAGCATTCTCCCCGCATGGGGTATATGGATACCCCATATCCCGGACATCCATTCACAAGTAGCGCAGTAGAGGGTAGGGAATTTGTAAGACAGGCCGCTCGGTTCGGTTGACAAGGCGGGGCGCCCTCCTTGAATAATGGTAGGGGAAACACTGGTAATGATTTTAAAATACATCTCACATGGTTGGTCAGCTCCCAAAGTAAATTTAGGATGAGTCAGCTGTTACTACACCAAACTTTAGCTTAGTATTTGCAAAACTATACTGTACCTGTATTGCACACCGCTGGCTTAGCAGTACATGTCAGTGCCGTTGGGGGGTGTTCGGTTTGGTAGGAGTGACACTTGTTTCTATTGATGTGGCGGGTCACCACATTTGTATATTGGTAGGGGAAACACTGTATGTTTAATTTCTGAGTTTCATATAAATCCGTCTTGTACTTCATGACTTATATTTTGCTAACAACTTACAATCACACAGACATGAAGACAAAAGGAAAAAAAAAATACTGCCTCTGCCCGAGAGCAATAAAAATGTTATTGTGCACCTTATATTTACCAGTACAGTAATCATGTAGGCTGTCATACCCATGAGTTTTTGGTGCTATCAGTTTTTTTGTGACTGTCGTTCAAACATGTAGGATGCTGTACATTCAGAGTGTGTGAAGCCTGAGCAAACAGTTGTCATGCAGTGAAATGTGATATAGTAAAAAAGTGTTGGTGGTTCAGTTATTTCCACAGCATGAAATTTAATACATTTCTTTACAGGAATGGCAGCACACTTCACATATACTGTACATCAAAACATCTGCTATAATGTCTCACAGGCCACAGAACACAATATTTCATCACAGCCTACCAGCTGTTTTCAAAAGTTTTCAGGCACATTGTGCATCATATCTGAATCCCCATCACAGTGCTTAAAAAAGATTTTGCAATAATAATCCAACCATGTTGTTCATGGTAACAAATACATTCCACTCAGAAAAAGGTACGTTTGAACAATAGCAGTCACTTGAACTGACAGATGGGCGAAGCAGCAGTGAGTTAATTTGGTGTCAGATCAGCTGTTCAGACTGTTCTGACAGACTGCATGATTAAACGGATAAATACCAGCACGTTTCAGATTTTTCTCCTTTCATGAGTTCAATACTTCATTTTTCAGTGTCTGATACAAATCAAAACACACAAAAAACTGTGCTGAAGTATTTGAATTTAAAATGGCAACCTTTTCTCTCTCTCCAAGATTGCATCCATCCATTATCTTTTACCATATCAGTTTTCTCAAAATGTGCAGACACATAGAAAGGAGTACAAATGTTGCATTCGGGTGAAATAAGAGAGTGTTTTTGTTAAGTATACAGTTACATTGAAGAGTAGTGCAACTTAACACGAGTATAAATATCACTGTTCAATAGAGGTCAAACACGAACATGATCGTCACTCTTGAAATCCCAAAGCTCAACCACACTTCCCCTGAAACCAGATGGAAAAATATTCAGTATGGCTGTGATCAGATTGGGAATATAAAATTAGAGCTTGTAAATTAAAGGCTGTTAGTCTCAACTTGCTATTTAATATAATATTTATGAACATTAAAATCAGACCATAAACAATCATGCTTATTTCTTTGTACAAGTGCTGGTCATAAAATTAGAATATCATGAAAAAGTTGATTCATTTCAGTAATTCCATTCAAAAAGTGAAACTTGTATATTATATTCATTCATCACACACAGACTGGTATATTTCAAATGTTTACAGTATTTCTTTTAATGTTGATGTTTATAACTGAGAATTAATGAAAACCCCAAATTCAGTATCTCAGAAAATTAAAATATTGTGAAAAGGATCAATATTGAAGACACCTGGTGCCACACTCTAATCAGTTAATTAACTCAAAACACCTGCAAAGGCCTTTAAAATGTCTAAGTCTAGTTCTGTAGGCTACTAGATCATGGGGAAGACTGCTGACTTGACAGTTGTCCAAAAGACTACAGTACCATTGACACCTTGCACAAGGAGGGCAAGACACAAAAGGTCATTGCTAAAGAGGCTGGCTGTTCACAGAGCTCTGTGCACATTTATAGAGAGGCGAAGGGAAGGAAAATATGTGGTAGAAAAAAGTATACAAGCAATAGGGATAACCACACCCTGGAGAAGATTGTAAAATAAAACCCATTCCAAAATGTGGGGGAGATTCACAAAGAATGGACTGCAGCTTGAGTCAGTGCTTCAAGAACCACCATGCACAGATGTATGCAAGACATGGGTTTCAGCTGTCGCAAGTCTTCTGTCAAGCCACTCTTGAATAAGAGACAGCATCAGAAGCATCTCACCTGGGCTAAAGACAAGAAGGACTGGACTGCTGCTGAATGGTCCAAAGTTATGTTCTCTGGTGAAAGTAAATGTTGCATTTAATTTGGAAATCAAGGTCCCAGAGTCTGGAGGAAGAGAGGAGAGGTACAGAATCGACATTGTTCGAGGTCCAGTGTCATGTTTCCACAGTCAGTGATGGTTTGAGTGTCATGCCATCTGTTGGTGTTGGTCCACTGTGTTTTCTGAGGTCCAATGTCAACGCAGCATCTACCAGGAAGTTTTAGAGCACTTCATGCTTCCTGCTGCTGACCAACTTTATGGAGATGCAGATTTAATTTTCTAACAGGACTTGGCACCTGCACACAGTGCCAAAGCTACCAGTACCTGGTGTGAAGACCATAGTATCCCTGTTCTTAATTGGCCAGCAAACTCACCTGACCTTAACCTTGTGAAGAAGAAGATGCGATACACCAGACCCAACAATTCAGAAGAGCTGAAGGCCACTATCAAAGCAACCTGCTCATGACACCGGAGCAGTGCCACGGACTGATCGACTCCATGCCACACAACATTAATGCAATAAAAGTCAAGTCAACTTTATTTATATAGCACATTTAAAACATAAACTGTTATCAAAGTGCTTAACAACAACATCAATGGGAGTAAAATTCATAAAAAATATACCAAACACTAACGAGGAGCCCCAACTAAGTACTGAGTGCTGTTCATGCTCATACTTTTCATGTTCATACTTTTCAGTGGGCCAATATTTCTAAAAAAAAAAAAATATATTGGTCTTAAGTACCGGTAATATTCTAATTTTCTGAGATACTGAATTTGGGGTTTCCATTAGTTGTCAGTTATAATCATCAACATTAAAAGAAATAAACATTTGAAATATATCAGTCTGTGTGTAATGAATGAATATAATATACACGTGTCACTTTTTGAATGGAATTACTGAAATAAATCAACTTTTCATGGTATTCTATATTTCTGACCAGCACCTGTATATAAACCTTGTATAAACCAATTTCTAAGCTGGGAAACTTCACAAAATAAAGCTTTAAAGGCATTTAAAAGCCTGAAATCCCATTTGTCAAAGGATTGAACACATTCAACACTTGTTCTTCTCAAGGGTGGACGTCTCCTCTCGGTCTCCGCTTTGCTTTTGCTTTGTCTTGTCTGTGAAACTGTCTGAGAGCCTCTTTTCTACTAAATCTTCCGAATCATAACTATGGACTTCAATTTGGTCAGTTGGTCCCTCAACACAACTGGTAACATTTCTTTAAAGAGAAGACAGGCTGTAGGCGAGCCGATTTGCCCTGTTGGCATGCACACAGCTGAGCCTCTCTTGTATATCTTCCAAACAAAATCTATGGACTTATTTGGCCAGTTGGTCCCTCTACACAATTTGATAACATTTCTTCAAAGAGAAGACAGGCTTTAGGCAAGCCCATTTGCCCCGTTGGCATGCACACAGCTGGATATCTCATCGACTTGGAAGACTTGATGATGGCTGCGTCTCAATTCAGGGGCTGCGTCCTCATGAGGACCCAGCCTAGCTGGGCCGAGTAGGCCACGCACTCACAAGACCGGGTGGGCTGAGCGAAACTGCTGAAATGGGACGGTCTAGCCTTCAGGTTTGCCGGCCTTGAAGTGGGTGGGGCGTTCTCTTGAAGTGGGTGGGAAGTTCTTGTGTGCCGCTTGGTGTGTGTGGAAAGAGAAGGGACGCCGCTAAAATATATTAGTTA
>JBBPBX010007385.1:7106-22345 GCA_038048925.1 Garcialebias charrua
AAGGACTTTGTTGGGAAGAACAAGAATAGTGGAGAGTTAACGTGCTATCATTGTCATTAAATGTCCAGAAGTAACCAATTGGATTACGAATAGAAAGTGAAATACACATTTTACTCCCCATCAGGTATAAAATGCACATCCTTTAAACAATCATAATGTCATATTAGTAAAATTGTCCAAGCTTCAAGGTTGCTGCTCAGACAAGTCAACTTCCAGCCAAAGAATGACTTAAATATTTTCTGTATCAAAATTGAAGATTGGCAGTCTTGCAGAGTTATTTTCCCCTTGGTGTCTTGTTTTAATTCAAACAGATCTACAGATGTTGCTGCAGCATCCAAAGTCTATTATCAATTTAAATGCAAAAAGAAGAATAAACTACAAACTAATAGTAACCATCTGCAGTGAGTGAAAATAAAACCGTTGATGCCTTCTGACGGTGCTGACCCCATTGACTTCCAAGAATGTACATAGAACTAATAATAAAACTTGTTTTTATCAAATTAAAATAATCTAAAATGCCAATTTTAGGTTTAATTTACAAAATTAAGTTTTGCCAGTGATGGTTAGAACCAGTGTGTTTGGTTAAATCTCATCTAGTTCTTCTGTATGTTTTTCAGAATCTAACTCGTTGCATAATTTTTGTGCTATTTCAACATTTCATGAACCAAAACCTTCACCTCATCCAGGATATTCCTGCTGTGACTTATGGTATTTGTGCAATTTTTAAGTTTTTTAATATTTTGCTTTGTCGGACATGTTTTTCTCATTGAAAATAAATGGAGCTTTCTGCACAGCTTTCAAATTCTTTAGCTGTTTGCAAACCTTCAGCTTTTGTTTTAGTTTTTTTTTTATTTTATTTTAGCTTTGTTATGCTAATTTCAGCTTCCTCCAGTGCATTTCACCTTCTTTCTGCTCATTCCAGGTTTTTTCAGCTATTTTTCATCTCCTTTCAGCTTCTTTCTACTAAATACAGCCTTTTCTGACATTTTCAGCTACTTTTTTGGTATTTTCCTGCTTAAAATCATTTTTTTCTGTTTACTTTTTGCTCATCTTTGCCATTTGTGCTTCAGATAGTCAATCAATCAATCAATCAATCCATTTTATTTATAAAGCACCCTTCATACTAAAAGTCTCAAACTAGTCTCAAATTTACGGTCCTTTCACCCCCTTTCTGCTAATATATTTTCTTTTTTAGCTACTTAAAAAAACTGATTTAATATTTTTTCTGCTCAAGTTAGTTTCTTTCAGCTAATTTCAGAATTTATGTAATATATTCAGCCTATCTGCGCTATTCAGCTTTTTCTACACTATTCAGCTGTTTTCTGCTGCTTTCCACTTTTATTTTCCTGCTTAAACTCAACTCACTTTAACAGTTTAACGATGAAACAGCTGGTTCTGCAGCAGGTTTCTACGGTGGCCCTAAGGTGTAAATGAACAACATTTGAAAAAACGGAATTACCGTAGGATTCAGTAAAAATCGTTTGGCAACAAGCGTCCACGCTGCGTTTTCACAGGAAGTGACATTTGTCTAGTTGACATCGTTTGTCACAAAGTGCTGGAAAGTAAAGCGATCCAGCTTGTCAGATTTACATTTTAGATTTAAAAAATGCATCAAATCAAACCTTTTCTGAAAACATGAACAAAATTACAAACTAAAAGTATACAAGCTTGATGTGCAAATCATTTTAGGGCTTTTCAGAGCGAGTTTGGTTCCTTATAGTCATCATGTTCCCGTGCAGCTGCCACTTCACTCGTCTTCACTCAGTCGTTCGTCTTCACGGTTCAGACTTCAGCCAGTTCTGAAGCCCGTTACGTCAAGCCTGTCTGGAACAGTTACAACAGATAATTTATTATGGATAAAACAATAAAACACAGAGGGAACGTCTGATCCTGGAACATCTTTATTCGTGGCTCCGCTCTCTGAAACAACATGTTCTTTCTGCAATCTTCAAGTAATCCTCTTCTCCATTATGAGCTTTTTGTATAGGAGGCCACATTGAAAAGTCCAGCACTTACCTTCTGGGTGGATCAAGCATTAGTTGAACTTTTATTTTATTTTTAATCAGCTTTTGCACTTTGTACAGCAGAAGAAAACAGTGACTTACATGAGCTGGGCTGTATACTATGTATACATTTAATCAACTCTGTGCAAAAAATAAAATAAAAATAACGGACAAAAAAGTTGATACTTTTTGATGCAGACCTTTGTAATTGTCTTTGACTTCTGCATATTTATTCCAGAATAAAGCAGATACTGTACTGAAATGGGTTTTGGTTCTTTTTCTTTTTTTTTTCCTATAAAGATATAAAAACTGATTTATCAGCCAGTACCTTGAAAAGTCTCATCTCCCCTTCATTAAAAAATAAAAAAATAAAATTATAACTCAAAAACTTGTCCAAATGGGTTTTATGGTGGAAAAAGTATGCATGCTTTTATATTCCTTTAACTCTAAAATTTAAAGCATTGGTTACTGCATAATTACACTGACTGCAACACAACACTGAACTACTTTTCCAAGTGCTGATGGAGCATTTATCTAACCAAAATCTTCTTTAAACTTGGTCATGTGCCTGAAAAATACACCACTTTACTGATGTTTGTGGTAAAAGAAGCCATTAGGCAACACTGGTTGCAGACCGTCAGAGCTCAGACAGTAACTGTTCATTTTATAAGACTTTATGTTTAAGATGTCTCAGCAAATTCACCCCAGGTCAGACTGTGCGCTGTTCAGACAAACTACAAAAAACTCATGGGCTCTAGCTCGGGCCTCATTTAGTCGGTTAAAGGTTACATTTAATCAAAAGACTATTAGAAAAGGACATGGCCTGTTTGAAAGAGTTGTCAGGAGTAATAATCTCTTCTAAAAATCTGGCAGTATGACTTTGGTTTTAAAAGTTGCATTTGAATGAATCACAGGACTTCTAGAATGATGTCTCAAACAAATGATGCCAAAATTGAGATGCTTACCCATAATGCAACATGTCTGGAGACAAGCAAACAGCATACCAGCAGAAACACCTCATGCCAGCTGTCAGGCACGGTTATGGAGAGATGATGATTTGAATTTGTTTTGCAGCCGCATGACCGGGGCTCCTTGTTGTCACCAAGTCGGCCATGAACTCCTCTGTAGACCAAAATCTTCTGGAGTCAAAAGTGAAGACGTATGGCTAATATTGAATAATGAAACAGGAATATGACTCAAAACGCAGGAACAAATTAATTACAACAAAATGAGCAAGGATCAAGGAGTTGCAATGATGCGGTTAAAGTCCAGAACTCAATCTGACTGTGATGATTTGGTGGGACCTTAAGAGAGCTGTGCAAAAACAAACATCTACAAAGTTCAATGAACTGAAGGAATGTTGAAAACAAAAGACTGGACAAATATCCTCCATGGCCACTTGCGAGACTTTGACAGAGTCATACAGAAAATAACTGCTGAGAGTTACTGCTGTTAAAAGAAGCTGGAAGAGTTCAAACTTTGTTTCCACTGTGAAACATCTCACCTCATCAGGGTTGATCTTTATGAATCCTCCCCAGTTCTGATTCTTTTGCATTGACCATATTAAAAGCTGAAATTGTTGTGTGCTATCTCGTCATCTCCCATGCTTGTTGCCTCTAAGAAAAGCTGATTAGTCCAAAGTAACACCTTTTCTTTAAGGAAAGCTGTTCCATCTTCTACCTCTTGTCCGTATAACCAGGTCATGGAGGCAACAGGAGAGAAACCTAGAGGCCCCTCCCTCCAGTGACCCTTTCCGTCTCCTCTGGTGTGTATGTCCTGTACATATTGCAGTTCTGACAATAAAGTTGACTTTGACTTTGAAAAGGTGTTCCCTAGAGTAGATGAACAGTCCCTCTAGCGTTCTGGGTCTGTCCCAAGGCCTGTTTCCAGTGGGACAGGCCCTGAAAACCTTTAAAAGAGGCGTCCAGGAGGCATCCTGACCAGATGAACCACCTCAACAGACTCCTTTTGATGTGAAGGAGCAGCAGCTCCACCTAGATTATGGAGCTCCTCAGCCTGAGCCCCCAACCCTACAAAGGAAGCTCATTTCGGCTGCTTGGCTCCAAGTTGTCGATCTTTCTATCACGTTTGAAACCTCATGGCCACAGGTGAGGGCTGGAACGTAGACGGAGACGCACCAGTAAATGTTCTAGAATTGCGCCACTCAAGGTGGCTGCATACTGGAGCATCTCCTTTACATTCAATATGAGATTTTGCTTTTGAAAACTTTTATTATTATTTTCTTCTGGATGTAAATGGCTTTTTCCAGATGATTACTTCCTCTGGTTTCAGAAGCTGTACCACTGAAAGGATTTTTACTGAAACCTTTTTTACCTTTGGACATTTGTTATGATGCGTAACCATGACAACAAGATGGTTTTCTACAACTTGGAGCTGCTGGTTAACACCTCAAAAGTTCAAAATACCTCAACTACAGCCCCAAATCCTAAATGAGTTGAAAAGGAGGTGCCGTTTATGCATTCCCGTCTACCTGGAGTCGGTGCTCGAGTGCCTGACTGCAGAGATCTTGGAGGCAGTGGGAAACGTGGCTCGTGACAGTGAGAGGACCGAGGTCATCCCCAGGCACCTGCAGTTAAGTCTGTGGTGACGAGGGGCTCGGCAGGCTGCTGGGAGAAATGGCCATCGCTCGGGGAGGAGTTCTGACCAGCATTCAGGCAGTACCGAGAGTTCTGCTGGGTCTGGGTGGATGGATTGGCATCTGCAAATTTGGATCCGCATTTGGATGGAAGAGATCCTTCCTGCTCAAAGCCATCAGCATCTAGAACAGGGGTCTGCAACCTGCGGCTCTGGAGCCACATGTGGCTCTTTGGTCCCTCCGGAGCGGCTCTTTGAAGCTTTGAGTTCTGAATTTTATAGGATGTTATACCCACAACAAAAAATGAATAGCTTTACCAGTTTTCCTGTCATTTCCTTTACAAATATGCAGATAATAGTACTAATACACAGAGTAAATTATACTCCCTTTAACTTTATGCTTGTTATGTATCCTGAAGGGATTCAATGAATATTTTTTTAAACCTCAGTTTAGGTCACCTGAAGTCTGCAGCTTCCTGCTGCACTTTTTTTACTCAGCTAATCAGGCTTGATTGGCTGAGCTGCAAACACCTGCTGGCTCTCTCCCTTTTATAAGCTGGGAGCAAAAGCCTGAACACGGTGGAGCCTTTTCTTGGAGCAAGGGAGTTGTTGAGATTGCCAACTGAGGTTGGTGGACGCAAGCTGGTGCTTGTTGGAACTACTTGGAATCCTGTTGCAGGTAAAAACCCAAGTTTTGATCAAAGCAGTTGTATGCTGCATGTTTGTGTGTTCCAGAGTGTTCTCCACCCACTCTGACCACTTTGTGTTGAGCTCTCATACTAGTTTGTGTGAACAAAAGCTCTTGAGGTTTGGGGCTGTTTAAACAGCTCATTTAGAGCAAGGGTGCTCTTATCACAGCTCTAGCGTTTGCTAGAGTTGTGTGTGGTGGAGACTTGATGCAGCAGGATTGGGCTTGTGGATCAAGTGTGTGGACTTGCAGGAAGCAAGGGTAGAAGCTGGACACAAGATTTGGCTTGTGACTCTAGTAAAAAGCTGGTGTGGAAAGACACTAGTTGTCAGCTGAAGTTCTGATGAACAGGCTGAAGATACACTTACAGACAACTGAGTGTTGATTGCCAGCTGTAAAGCTGTATGTGCTGACTCAGAGAGACCTCCACCCTCTCTGCTTGTTGGTAAGTTTGCTTCTAGGGGGAGAAGTAATTGAGCTGGTTAAGCTCTTAAAGTGACTCTGGCTGCTTAAAGCAGAGTTCTGTGTGAGTTAAGGCACCTTAAGTGCTGACTGCTACTTTGGGCTTAAACTAAGGAAGTGTGGGCCTATGCCACTGAGGCCTGTTTGAGTTAATTTTGGAGACACTGAGGGCTGTGTCTGTGCAGTTGTCCAAGAGCGGGACAGCTGGGGATAACAGTGAGGGACTGTTACCTTTTTCTCTTTCTCATTTGTTTGTACTTTTGACTGTGTGGGTGTAGGTAGTCCAGTTCTCGTGTTTTGTTTATTTAGAGGGACTTCTTTGGTAAGGTAGACCGTCACCTGGGGGGGTACGACGGTCCTGTACAGGATTGGACCAACCTAGGTGGCGTTATATTGTTTTTGGCCTCGCCCACCAGTCCAACACTTATTTGTACTTTTTATTAATTTTCTTTTCCTTTGGACGCTGAGCCAGAAGAAGTCGCTCCGTGCCTGGTGAGAGAAGCCAGGGAGGACCCCGCCTGCTTGGAAGCGCTTATTTTTAGTTAATAAAAAATCTTTTTAATTCTTTTTCTGTGTCAGTGTCCACTTTGTATGTTTTGGCCTTTACCGGTCGTAACAATGCTTTATTATATGCTAAGTACTCAATTTCGCCTGAATAAAAAAAAAAACACAAGCCTGCACAGTTCATTGTTTTAGTTTTGTTTTTTAAATGGCAAAATAATATCTATATTTTTCTTTACAAGAATCCAGTTAGACTTGCGGCCTGGATATGGGCACCACTGACCCCCTGCAACCTGAAAAGGAAGAAGCGAGTAAAGATAATGGATGGATAAATGAATGGATGAGTGGAATCTAGTCTTTTTTTGTCGCAAAATGTAAAAATATCAATACATTTTAACAATCATTGGTTGTTTGTATTTTTTAGAGTTTCAAGCCTACTGGCCAGAAAAGCCCCCTCTTAGGGCCACCAGTTGAAAATGACAATTGTAGCAGGTTTTGTGGCTCTGGACACGTTTAATTTAGTGAACAAAGGGGCAGAAATGGCTCCTTTGATCATAAAGGTTGCAGACCCCGGATCTAGAACAACTCTAATGAAACCAGGATGAGCTACAGCAACAACTAATTTCCCTTTGGGATTAATAAAGTATTTTTGAATTTGAATCGAACTGAAATCCAGAGATTTGCCTTTCGGCTCAACTCTTTCCTCACCAAAACTAACCGAAGCAACGCCCCCATTACTGAGGAAGAGGCCCCAATCCGTTGATCCATCTCTCGCTATATCACTCATGAACAAGCCACTCAGACACTTCACCTCCTCCACCCGAGGATAGAAAGCCATTACTGAAACATTAATTATACCGTAACATTCCTTTGTTTAGCTCAATTACAGCCTCTTTTTTTAATAGGGCAGGATTAACACGAAACAGAAGTAAATCAGGAAGTAAATGAAGCGTAAACTTTAAAAGACACACCGTTGCATTCCCTTATAGCTTCTCTGCTCCTGCTGTTGAAATTCACTGCGTTAATTATCAGCTCTCACATCTGCAGCTACAGAGATGGGTGGCCGACGAGCCTCGCAGCGTTTCCCTGTAGCCCATAAACTTTGCTATGAATTTGTTTCACGGTCAACATTTCAGCCATGCAGCTACAAATACTTTCCACCGGGTGAGCAGCGATGTGAACTCATTCTCCCTGCTTGTGTCCAAGAATGCAGCTGTGTGTTGAGGTGGAAATGTTGAATTGTGCAATTCTCACATGTATGTCTGGCTGTCTGGCTTCAAGAAATGGGCCTGAAGGCCGTCTTGTTTCAGTGTTTTTTTTTTTATATTAAGAAAGAAAGAAATATTCAAAAACTCTGACCTACATGAGGGCAGATAAATAATTTAAAAAAATGGTTGAGAGCCAAAAGAAACATTTGTTTCATTGGTTGCCTTTTGCTTGTCTCTTAGTTACACACTTTCAGCCTTTATTTGAGCCAAACTTCTTTATTTAAAAAAATGTTTGGTGGAGAAATCTTGCAAAACATTCATTTGAATTTTGGATGTGTTTTTGATTTGAACTTAAAATAAAAGTTCAGGTTTTCTCAAATGAGGTCTTGGATAAATGTTGAACAATTAATACCTTTTTTTTTGTGGCTAGCTTTTAAACAAACTCCTTTTAAAGAAATGGAGTTTAATTTTGCCCAGACTGATGAGCTAATGGTTAGTCTGAGCTGGGTTAACAAAGTAAATCTTATCACAGCTCTATATCAAAATCTTTTAAATGCTTTATTTAAACTCTATTTTATAAACTTTTAAAGTAATGTAAATTTTGCATTATGTTACATAAATAGTGGCAACAGCAGCTAGCTGTAGCACTTCCGTCAAAGGATCGGCACAAGATTTCTTCTGGAATAACCACGTAATCTACACCCTGATGCATGCTCAATAATCCAGGTAGAAAAATCTAAAAAAGCTAAGTCTGGTCCTCTGGACATTCAAAAAAAAAACAACAAAAAAACTAAAACAAAGCAAAAAATTGTAGAAACGTTTCGTCTTTCGTCCGTGAAAAGTGTCCGTGAAAAATCATGTGAGCAGCTGGTTTCAGGCTGTCATCAGCCAACTGGTTGTGTAACACTGTGAGAGGGTGCTATTTATAAGACTGAGCTGAACCCAGCACCTCAGACTGAGGAAGTCTTTCGGACGAAAGACGAAACGTTTCTACAATTTTTTGCTTTGTTTTGTTTTTTTGTTTTTTTTGAATGTCCAGAGGACCAGATTTAGCTTTTTTAGACACGTAATCTACAGTTTTGTTGAGGTTGCAAATGTTTTAATCTCAGCAGCAGACGTTTTTGACGTGGAGCTGAAACTAGCTGTAAAAGTCTCTCTCCAAAGTAAAGTCGTTCAAAGAGTTATCTACAACAGGCAAGATATTACGTGTTTGTATTCTTTCCGTATAACCCTACTTCAAAAGTGCTGAACTATCACTTTATGACAAAATAATAATCTCAGATGGTCTAAAGCAGGAATTTATGTAAAAATCATTTTCTGAATGTTTGAAATTGACTTTTTTTTACAACCATTAAAACTTTGCAGCAAATGGGGACACGTGACCTTATGTGACATTAATATTAATCCAATTCAGTTCAGTTTATTTATATAGCACCAAGTCACAACAGAAGTTGTCTCAGGGCACTGAACAGAAACATTCACATACATAAAAATGTAATTTGTAACATTATTTATCTATGGTAGCCAGCAGATTGCATTGTGTCTTTATCTCCCATCCTGAGCAAGCACAAAGGCAACAGTGGAAAGGAAAACCTCCCTTAAGAAGAAACCTCCAGCAGAACCAGGCTCAGGGCAAGCAGCGATCTGCTTTGACCGGCTGGGTTTGAGAGGACAGGAATAAGGAAGAACAGATACACAATGGCAGGTCCCTCTCGCTGTGGTTTGTTTTAGCTTGGATCATCGCACGATGTGAATCCAATGCAGTTACTCAGCGATGCAGCAATCTCAGATTTGAGGGCGTTGGAATCTGCCAGCTATAGGCTCCAGCTCGCTGCAGGACCTCGTGACTGTGTTCCACATATTTCAAAACACCTAAAAAAAAACCCACAAAAAAATGCTTAACAAAAATTCAGGGAACAGAAAAACAGTTTATAACAAGGCGGACTCGCCTGAAGTGATTAAGATCTCTTGGGTGTACTTTTTCTGTTTGTTTTGACCAGAGCAGGGTTGTGGAGGCCCTCTCCACAGCATGGCCAACAGTGGATCCAGAACTCTAAGGTTTTTGGTGATGTTATTGACATTAGCAATGCTATTAGCATCCTCAAATTTAATGGAAAATTAAATATAAATGTGACGCATCACAAACCAAGGACTGAATCAAATTAAGTCATAAAAACCAAAGCACATTTTCAAATTCATGTTTTTTCAAGCTACTTATTGATACTTCAATCCTTCATCTGAGGCATTTACAGAAATATATTGATATTGCTGTATTTATCTTGATAATAGGGATAACTCCTGGAAAACACGTATTAATCTTCCTTATTTTCCAGATTCCGTGGTTTCCCCGCTTGACCTTGAATAGTCCAGCTATCTCAAATTTCTCCCAGAGTTTATGGGAACAATGCTGCTCCTCCACTTCCCCCCTCTCTCGATGACATCTGTGGGCCTTATCAGAACTGAGACGCTGATAGACACTGTACCATCTGATCAGGACTATGGAACTTTCTGTCAGTGTCCATAGACAACTCACCACCTTTGTTGACTTCCTCATGCATAAATGTATTATGATGTCATTGTATGTTGCTGTTTATGTTGCAAGGTCTTTTTTTTCTTTCAACTTTCACACTGTACTCCGGCTAGGACATGGTGTGAGACACAATTTATTTTACCTCCTCCACCCTCTCGTGTTCTCTTTGTCTTATCTACCGGTACTTTGTATGTCAGTATGTAACATGTCTCTCTTGTAAATGAATCCTCGAGGCTCAATGGGAACTAACCTGTATAAATAAAGGTTGAATATTCAAATTAAGATTTCTCGATGTCCTTTGAGAGAGGAAACCTTCAGTCATATTTGGATATCAGGACTTTTCGGCTGGTATTGAACGAAACAACATTTTAAAAGTATTGTGACAATATGCTAAAACATAGACATCTTTAGAAAGAGGAGCTACTCAGCTTTGATTTTTTTGTACACAGATGCTTCGAATAATTAATATATAAAAGTATTTTTTAATAAAATAGTTTTAATGACGTCTCTGCAGTAAGTTGCAGTTTTCAGGTGGAGAAAGGAGTGGTCAAACGCCGACGCATTTTTATGACGCAATGTAATGAACGCACATCGTAAATAACAATGGCAGAGAATATAGAAACCGAGGAATTAAGCAATTTAAGTGAAGATTTGAGCGATTTGTCTTCAGTTTGGGAAGCCGAAGTTAGTTCGAGTGATGAACAAGAAACAGCTGGTTATAATGTAGGTCTGCAGCCGTATTTATTTGAGCCTTACCGTTCAGGGAGCGAAGGGGACTCCGAGATTGTTTTGTCCATTCTTGACAAAGCTTTTCATCTTTTGGGAAAGTGAAAAGGCTCACTTGTTCACTGGCGATATTAGAACACCCAAATGCGACACAACGTACCGGCATTTTTCAAGTTTTACAAAAAAAAAGTCAACCTTGAAGACAATGAAACTGCGTTCTAATAGCAGTCGCAGACTGAACTTCATATCCCTACTTCACATGACGTCGCATGCGGAAGTACCCGGATTTCCCGTGACAAAACATGGCGCCAAGTTTAAAATCACTTCGAAACAAATTTTCATTGATTTATCATTTTGCTTGTAAAAACGAACATAGTTGAATGATACAACATATATATGTTTTGCCACTTTATGCATAGATCCAACATCATGTCACAATACCTTTAAGGTTTTTCTGCTCAAATTCATCGTTATAGTTGGTGTTGATATTACAAGTGCTTCAAAGCATTCTTTAGGATTATATTTTAGGCATTTCATTCAAGGGAGCCAAAGAAAATAGATTTATTCATCACCATATGTCAAACATGTTGTGCAACTATCAAAAACTTTGCAACGCTCTTCAGCTGCCAAAACTGTACCTCAAATTAATACTTGATACTCTGCTCGATATGACGGTCTACAAAAGGATTGAACAGCATTTATTGAAAAGAAACACAAGTAAAAACAGAGAAGAAAAAAATGTTCCTGACCAAAAAGTTGACTTATAGCCTGTTTTTTGTTCTTGATAGTGAGACGGACGATAAAAATGCCTGGAAGGATGTTAGAATTTTTATGTTAAAATATAAACTGGTTTTGATACGTTTCTCTTTTGTCATCACTTTGTAGAGTAAATGTCACCAAATCCAAACTGCACCTCAGTTTATACAAGAAGCTTCTTCCTCATGAGAAGAGAGAGAATCACGTAAACAGCCGCATTCATCACGGACAAAAAGACGGGGCTTGCGTGCACTTTATCTCCACAACAATAAGTCTGATTTTACTGTCCTGATTTACTCTCCACAGCTGTGGGTTAGATGTTGTTGAGCCACGATCTTTACTGCATTTCCTGTTTAAATAAATAACCCATCTCTCCACATTCTTCTGCTTTGTTTTTGTGGTTCCCTCATGAACACAGAAGCTTGAACCTATGATCAGAAGAACCACAATGAACCGACGGGGAGCTGAAAGTGTGAGTACTTCAAGAATGGAGCCCAGAGGCTCTTCTGTCTGACCAGCAGCAAATATTTGTGCTGCTTTTGCTGAGTCATACTTTCAATAAGTCCCAAACACGTCATTTGTACGTCGTCTTTGGAACTGGGAGTTTGAACTTGGAGAAACCCAAGCGGGCCTTGTTTCTGCACATCAACAAGGAGATCTGCTGAGTGCAGCTGGAACAGGATCAGCCGTCAAACAATGGTGACAACTGACCCATGGCTGACCCCCCCCACTAACAGAGACCGTCCCATTCACGTTAGAGAATCACACGATCTGCGTTGGGCGGTCAACTTTGCTGTCACTTGATAACTTCATGCAATTCCTGTTAAGAGTAGAAAGTTTCCCTCTAATGTAAAAACACATTTTTTGCTCTGAAACACATTACTGTAGATACATTGTCAGGAGGAAAAAATTGGCCTTTCCATAACTTCCTTAAAAATATATATCTGGGATAGAGGAGTAAATACTGGGACTGCGACCTTGCCAGAGGGGGACGTTTGTTGTTTTGCAATGCAGTTTTATTCATTTATTTTTTATTTCCATCTGTTTTTGGAGAAGCTGTCAATTATTTAAAATATGACTGACCACCTGCCTCGACCACTGTGTCAGGCAAAAGTCAGTTTATAACTCTCCGCAACCGTCGTGGAATAGAAGAGAACAAGTGGTACATTGAAGTCCCATGGTGATCTTGGCAACCATAGATTAATCTATGGCCACCCCAATTACTTCAGGAAACCATAATTTTAAGGAAAAGGAAATTAGCATAGTTTCCTCAAATGATCCGGATGGCTGGTTTACACCCCGCCTACACACACACACACACACATATGGAAGAGATCACACACACAAATGCCACACACCAAAATGGAAGAGATTGGTTTGTGCTTTATCCGTCCATGTACGGTGTGATCTGTATAAATTGAAAAAAATTGAAGTACTTTCATTGTGGCGTGTGGCTACATCTATAAGTAAGCTTCCTTTGAAAATTTGGTTTGCCACATCTGAAACAGAGATGCTGCCATCATATATGTACAGTATTTATGTTAACCTTGAGTAAGCAATGTGCCGACTTCCATTTTGGTATATGCTTCATCTAGGCATATGAATATATTATACTTAAAAGCACAGTTTCCTCAAATGTTTGGGGTGGCCAAAGATGGCCAATGGTGGCCAAGGCCACCATTCATCACCCCCTGGTTCCTTCATTCTACCTGGTGGTGGATAAAATTCACTCTGCGCTGCCTCGAACAAGAAAATAAACCCTTCCTCTGTTCTCTTACACAGTGTAACTCTTATCCACTTGCATATAGTTCACTAAAAACATTACACTTACATTCCCTCTTAAACAAAAGTCTAGAAAAAACACTCATTTGGAAGACTACAAACATTCACTGTTCAAATCTTTCTGTGGGGACATGGGTGTACTGCTTGTTCTTTTGTGATTTTACCTGATTTGGTTCAGATCCTGATAGTTTTTGTTCTACTGTGTTGTTAGACACTCTCTTATTCTTCGTCTGAGTGGATCCTGCTCCTCAGTCCTGCCACGCCTGCTCTCACCTGAGCCCAGTTTCATTTAGCATAGTTGTTCCTGATTTACTTGTTTCTTTGAGCCCATATATCTAAGCATCTCTGTAATGCATTCGGCATCTCTACGTCACGCCGGACCTCTTTGTGCCTGTTTGTAACGATGCATCTGTTGATTGCTTCCCTTTTTTAAAAGAATAAAGTATGGTTTACTTCTAAATCTCGTGTTAGGTCTTCCTTCCTGGGTTCAAAACCTCCCGTCTCCGTGACAGAACTATACTTCAGAAGATCTGAGCTCTGACTTAAAAAAAGTTAAATAAGTCATGCACCCTACGATGGCAGCACTCAGCTGAACTATTACCTAAAAACATATATGGTTTGGTCACTTCTTGTTGAAACTTGACCTTTGACCTGGCTTTAAGGACAATATTGTTGAAGGCTAATGAACCAGAGAAGGTACAATTCAATATTTAGTATTAACCTTTTTTATTTTATTTTACATTTTTACATTTAAAATATTACATTTTGCGTCTAATTTCTAACAGCTTCTGAAAAGAAAACTTTAAGAAAACAGTATGCTGCAGGGAGTATTCTGGACATAAATCTCCGACCCTGGTGTGAGCTCGTTTGTGTGGTATGTCTGCATGTGAACGGTTCAGGGAGGACATTTGTTTGGCCCGAGCCCAATATTTACAAAATCCCACAGCATTTAAGAAGAAAAGTGACCACATTTTAAGCTCAGCTATTTGAGCCAGAATTTAAAGCTTTATCAGCAGGTTACGAAATGCAGACATTTACAATGCTGTCCACAAAGATGGTAACAATTTGATGATTCAAATACAGATATCAGGGTTAGGATTAGCAGCTGAGCGTTTAGTTAAAAGTTGCCAAGCAGTAATCCTACGTATGACACCCTGACGTCTGGCACAGAGGCGGTACTGTAAAAATCTTTTGAGACCATTACCACTTTCTTCCACGGAGGAAAAAGGTAGTCTTAAATGTGAGCTCATACAAAGAAAGGAGGACGTCAGGACAAATGTCCAAACGGCAGAAGCTTGAAGACCTAAAAGACCGGAGTAACAGCCGTGGTCTACCCCCAGTCCAGATTGCACCTGGGGTTAAAGGGGCTTGGGCTAGATGGAATGGCCTAGGCCTATTCATATCCCTTAGACTGGATCATACTTCCATGACATCAGTAGTGTTAAGTCATAAAAACAAGAATTCTTTATTTTTCAACATTTTATCAGGGGTTCAACTTTGTCAGGTAGATTTCTGCTTCAACCAGAAAATCTTCAATCAGTAAAAGTATTAGGCTTCCACTAAGATAAAAAAAAAAATCACACTTCTATGTACTGTAGTTGATTATTTTTAAGACAGTAGTCCCTCGCTATACTTTGCGGTTCGACTTTCGTGCTTTTTCAAAGATTGGACATGACACACAATTGGCTGATTGATGGATGAGCTGCAAGATTGGTGTAGATTTTTACATTTAAAATGAATTATTTAAATTTATTTAACACCTGCTGCACCTGTGTGCAACCCATACGTGCAGGAAGAAGCTCCCTCCTGTAGCATGTTGTGATCTCCGCTCTGCAGCGGAGAAGTGGGCGTGGCCGAGAGCACTGGCAGGTGGCAAAGAGAGGAGATCATGACATGCTGTGCTCTTTTAGAGAGTTTAGAGTTTAGAGACATTGTTTAGAATATTGCAAGAGTGTGTGAAGGGAGAAGGTGAAGGTGATATATATATA
>JBBPBX010007385.1:23069-33824 GCA_038048925.1 Garcialebias charrua
TATATATATATATATGTACTAAAATAAACTACAGTACTTGCAATTTGTATTCCTACTTTGCGGCTTTTCACTTATCGCGGGAGGACCGAGAATGGAAACCCCAGCAAAAAACGAGGGACTCCTGTATAATAAAAGTCATAATGCCGTGAACCTTTAGCTTCTAAGAAGTCCTTGCTACAAAGTAAATGTTCAGATTCAAACACTGATAACAACATGAAGATGTTCTCTTTTCTGCAGCTTGAAGTTTGTATGTTTCAACCAATCCATGGAGTCATAGACTTTTGTGTGGATGACCATGTCACAACTGAACAGATCCTCTGCGGCCACGATTTCTGCTTCCGTTAATCCCAACTCCGTCACAAGAGATGAGAGAGAAGTGTTCTCGCATCTCAGCTTGACAACAAATTGAAAATTCAACCAAGTTACTGTTAAAATAAAGGCACAGTCCATGACTTCACTAATTAATGAGGCATCGTTTGAGACTGATTGCCATGTTAGATGGGTATACTGTAGTCTGGCCTATTTACACTCCCTGGCACAGTTGACCTATTCCCTGGGGTTAAATCTTGATTGGACCAAACTATTCCCAGGTTTAATCTGGGCAGGGGTTAAACTGGCCTATGACTCCTCCGACACACTAATAGTTCTAACCTGCAAAAGGTAGAAGCTGTAAATGAAGACGATGGCGTGCCGTGGATGAACCTAAGTGACCAGAAAATATAGACTAGTGTTTATATGTGTATTTTATTTTACTGTTGATTTGGCTGTGTTGTGCACAGGCATTTAAATGAATGGGTGACATTAATATTTTTAATAACTTTGAGCCCTATGACAGACTTTCGCTGAGTACCGTAGTTAAAAATGTTCACAATAAATGCATCTGCGTTTGATTGTAAAAGACAAGAAGAGCGCTTTTTGTGTGCTGGCTGTGCACAGTTTACAAGAGAAGAGAATCAAGCAGCTGTACTGTAACTCCAGAAAGTACAAGAACAAAGTGACTGGACTTCAATTCTGCAGGATTTATGACTCCTAAATACGTCACATAGTAAAACATTTTTTTTTGAGAAATTCAAACAGACGTTACAAGTTCATAAAAAAAAAAAAAAGCTAAATGTGTTCAAATTCACTACAAAAAGTCATCTTCTACAGCTGCCTTTTATATAAAAATAGACTTACATTGAGTAACTCATCAAAAAGGCTCAAACCTGAGGTTTCATATTCCATTTAATCTAATGTTGAGGTTGTTTAAACGCCCGAGTGTAAAGAAAGAAATTGAGCAAAACCATATGTGTCTTTACGAGGAGGGGAAGTACCCGGCCGTTGGGTGGGAGTGGGGTTGTTATAAAGTTCTGACATGTATTCTTCACACTGTAATTTGGATCAAAAAGACAAACCCAGGCGAATGAAAACATGGCACCAATCAAGAGTCCATTACACAACAGCAAAGGTGCAGCGCGGGACCAGACCTGGTTTAGGCTCCCACGTTCTGAAACTTTTGGGTGGTCTGTCCACTTGTGGTCTTCTATTTAACCCATTTCAAAGCATGTTTGGTTGGCCTGTGGTGTGGCTGGAGAAGAGAAGGGTCACCGAATGAAAAATTAAAAAGATGCACCTTTTCCTAAATGAAATAAATCAGTTGTTTCAACATAGAATGACATCAATTGGAGCAAACTGTTTGTGACAAAGTTTTTCCTTAAAAATTTAAAGCTTCTTACAAAATCAAGCTACTGATTTTAAGGTAATAAATTACATATTTAATCTGTTCTTGGGCAGCATGGTAAAGCAGGAATTAGTGTTAGTGTGTTGCCTCACAGCAAGAAGGTTGCAGGTTCGCTTCCTGGAGTTTGCATGCTCTCTTCGTATATTTGTACATTTTCTCCCAGTACTCCGGTTCCTCCCCCTGCCCCCAAAGACCAAAAACATGCACATTAGGCTAATTGGTAACTCCAAATTGTAGGAGTGTAAATGTTTATCTGGTCTGTCTTTATGTCTCCCTGTGATGTGTTTCCCACCGCTTGCACAATAACTGCTATTGATAGACACCAGATTTCTAAGACTTGGAAAGGAAACGAGGTGCAAAATGTAAATGGACTCTCCAATAATGCTCAGTCAGGTCATTAGGACGGTTTCTTTTTTTTAATAGAAACGTTTTGCCCTCTATCCAGAAAGCTTCATCAGTCATCAGCTGCTGTGCCACTCTTTGCAAATGTCATTCATTCATTCATTCAAGTTTATTTGAACAAGGACAGCACAATAAACAATGTTACATGTTAAAAACGAAGCAACCGTTGTCTTGTACACAGGATTTCTAGCCATAGGCTAATTTGCAAACCCAGTCCTTGGTTGGACTTTTATATAAAAACAGCTAAAATAAAATTAAAATTTAATTAAGATTAAACAGTTCCCTATATAAAAACATCTAAAATAAAATAAAAATGTAATTAAGATTAAACAGTTCCCTATATAAAAACATCTAAAAAAAATAAAAATTTAATGAAGTTTAAATGGCTTAAACAGTTCCCTCACACACACACAGCTGCTCCTCTGTCCCTATAGGATTCAGTGTTCACAGATTTGGTTTTGTTTCAACCATTTTTTCACCTGTGAATTAAAACCTCTAAGATCAGTCAATGTTTTTATTGCTGATGGTAAACTGTTCCAGATATGAGGACCTTTAAATGAGAAGGAGCATTGACCAAATGATGTTTTGTATTTTGTAGGTTTACAGTCTCCATCAACTGCACCTCTTGTTGCAATGCTAGAACCTTAGTTTATTTTATAGATATACTTTTTATACTTTTTATACTACTATGCAAAAACTCAGGACAGTATTACACTTTTATTATTTCATTTTATGCTTATGTTCATTGGGTGTTTGGTGTTTTAGGGGTGTTTGGTGTTTCAGTGTTGGTGTAAATTTTCATACTTTTATACTATTATGAAAAAACTCAGGACAGTGTTACACTTTTTTACTATTTTATGCTTATGTGTATTAAATGTTTTAGTGTTTAGTGTTTAGATGGTTACTGTTGCACCGAGGGACTGAGAGAAACGCAATTTCGGTCCTGTGTATGTCCTGTACATATTGCAGTTCTGACAATAAAGTTGACTTTGACTTTGACTTTGACTCAGTCTGAGGAGTTCCAAGTAAACTGTTTCCCACCAAGCAACCATCTTATCTCCAGCAAACGGTTTGGTCCACTTAAGGAGTTTACTGCTTGGTGGGGAAACAGTTCACTTGGAACTCCTCAGACTGATTAAGCCCTCTGGATAGAGGGTGAAACGTTTCTACAAAAAATAAACAGCCCAGATGACCTAAACTGAGCATTATTGGATTTGGTACCTGGATGATTGACCATGAACTTTGTTGTAAATGGACTGTATTTGTATAGCACCTTTTTATCTAATCAAGATACTCAAAGCACTTTACGACATAACCTATGCCCTCATTTACCTCCACACATACCTTCATACAGCACTCTACTACATCTCTACAAAGATCATCTGAATATGTAGAGACTAATCAGTGGTTTTAGATCACATTCATACACAGATGGAACACACATCAGAGACAAAGACAATTTTATGGCTTTAAGAATCTGTTGGAATCCTGGCAAAAACCAATGCAGACATGTTCCTGTTTTTAGTTTTTTACATTTGCCTTATAATCTAGCTGTTTCGCTACTCTGACATCTTTTTTAACTTGTTAAAAAATATGTATGCCTCTCTTGTGATTGTCTATTGTTGATTGTCAAAGGAAATATTGTTGTTGTCATCATTCTTTGTTGAAACCAGGACTCTCTTGTAAATGAGTCCTCAAGGCTCTATGGGATTAACCTGCCTAAATAAAGGTTGAATGAATGAGAGGTTGGGGAAGGAGCCTGAGCTAGTGTGTGAGGTTGAGAGGTTCCGACTAGAAATAGTCTGACTCACCTCAACGCATGGCTCTGGCTCTGGAACCAGTTTCCTTGAGAGGGGTTGGACACTCTTCCACTCTGGAGTTGCCCCTGGTGAGAGGCGCCGAGCAGGAGTGGGCATACTGGTTGCCCCCCATCTTGGTGCCTGTACGTTGGGGTTCACCCCGGTGAACGAGAGGGTAGCCTCCCTTCGCCTACGTGTGGGGGGACGGGCTCTGACTGTTGTTTGTGCCTATGCACCAAACGGCAGCTCAGACTACCCACCCTTTTTGGAGTCCTTGGAGGGGGTATTGGAGAGTGCGCCTCCTGGGGACTCCCTTGTTCTACTGGGGGACTTCAACGCTCACGTGGGCAATGACAGTGAGACCTGGAGGGGTGTGGTTGGGAGGAACGGCCCCCCTGATCTGAACCAGAGTGGTGTTCTGTTATTGGACTTCTGTGCTCGTCATGGATTGTCCATAACGAACACCATGTTTAAGCATAAGGGTGTCCATATGTGCTCTTGGCACCAGGACACCCTAGGTCGCAGTTCGATGATCGACTTTGTTGTCGTCTCATCTGATCTGCGGCCGCATGTCTTGGACACTCGGGTGAGGAGAGGGGCGGAGCTGTCTACTGACCACTACCTGGTGGTGAGTTGGCTCCGATGGTGGGGGAGGATGCCGGTCAGACCTGGCAGACCCAAACGTATCGTGAGGGTCTGCTGGGAACGTCTGGCAGAGTCTCCCGTAAGACGGAGCTTTAACTCCCACCTCCGGGAGAGCTTTGAACACGTTCCGAGGGAGGCGGGGGACATGGAGTCCGAGTGGGCCGTGTTCCGCGCCTCTATTGTCGAGGCAGCTTATCGGAGCTGTGGCCGCAAGGTTGTTGGTGCCTGTCGTGGTGGCAACCCTCGAACCCGGTGGTGGACACCGGCAGTGAGGGATGCTGTCAGGCTGAAGAAGGAGTCCTATTGGGCCTTTTTGGCTTGTGGGACCCCGGAAGCAGCTGATAGGTACCGGCAGTCCAAGCGGCATGCGGCTCGGGTGGTTGCTGAGGCAAAAACTCGGGCGTGGGAGGAGTTCGGAGAGGCCATGGAGAATGACTTCCGTACGGCTTCGAGGCGATTCTGGTCCACCATCCGGCGTCTCAGGGGGGGAAAGAGGTACGCGACCAACACCATTTATGGTGGAGGTGGCGTGCTGCTGACCTCAACTCGGGATGTTGTGAGTCGGTGGGCGGAATACTTCGAAGACCTCCTCAATCCTACTGGCACGTCTTCCACTGAGGAAGCAGAGCCTGGGGACTTTGGGTCGGGTTCTCCGATCTCTGGTGCTGAGGTCGCCGAGGTGGTTAAAAAGCTCCGCGGTGGCAAGGCTCCGGGGGTGGATGAGATTCGCCCGGAGTTCCTTAGGGCTCTGGATGTTGTAGGGTTGTGTTGGCTTACGCGACTCTGCAATATCGCGTGGACATCGGGGGCAGTTCCCTTGGATTGGCAGACTGGGGTGGTGGTTCCCCTATTTAAAAAGGGGGACCGTAGGGTGTGTTCCAACTATAGGGGGATCACACTCTTAAGCCTCCCTGGTAAGGTCTATTCAGGGGTTCTGGAGAGGAGGGTCCGTCGGATAGTCGAACCTCGGATTCAGGAGGAGCAGTGTGGTTTTCGTCCTGGTCGTGGAACACTGGACCAGCTCTACACCCTCAGCAGGGTCCTGGAGGGTGCGTGGGAGTTTGCCCAACCAGTTTACATGTGTTTTGTGGACTTGGAGAAGGCATTCGACCGCGTCCCTCGGGGGGTTCTGTGGGGGGTACTCCGGGAGTATGGGGTACCAGGCCCTTTGATAAGGGCTGTTAGGTCCCTGTACGACCGGTGTCAGAGCTTGGTCCGCATTGCCGGCAGTAAGTCAGGCTCGTTTCCGGTGAGAGTTGGACTCCGCCAAGGTTGCCCTTTGTCACCGATTCTGTTCATAACTTTTATGGACAGAATTTCTAGGCGCAGCCAAGGTGTTGAGAGGATCCGTTTTGGTGACCTTAGAATCGCTTCTCTGTTTTTTGCAGATGATGTGGTCCTACTGGCTTCATCAGTTCGTGATTTACAACTTTCACTGGAGCGGTTTGCAGCCGAGTGTGATGCGGCCGGGATGAGGATCAGTTCCTCCAAATCCGAGGCCATGGTCTTGAGCCGGAAAAGGGTAGCATGCCCTCTCCGGGTCGGGGAGGAGGTCCTGCCCCAAGTGGAGGAGTTTAAGTATCTCGGGATCTTGTTCACGAATGAGGGAAAACTGGAGCGTGAGATCGATAGGCGGATAGGTGCAGCGTCCGCAGTGAAGCGGGCGCTGTACCGGTCTGTCGTGGTGAAGAGAGAGCTGAGTCAAAAGGCAAAGCTCTCAATTTACCGATCGATCTACGTTCCCACCCTCATCTATGGTCATGAGCTTTGGGTTATGACCGAAAGAACAAGATCTCGGATACAAGCGGCTGAAATGAGTTTTCTCCGCAGGGTGGCTGGACTCTCCCTTAGAGATAGGGTGAGAAGCTCAGTCATCCGGGAGGGACTCGGAGTAGAGCCGCTGCTTCTCCACATCGAGAGGAGCCAGTTGAGGTGGCTCGGGCATCTGGTTAGGATGCCTCCTGGACGCCTCCCTGGTGAGGTGTTCCGGGCACGTCCCACCGGGAGGAGACCCAGAGGAAGACCCAGGACGCGCTGGAGGGACTATGTTTCTCGGCTGGCCTGGGAACGCCTTGGGATTCCCCCGGAGGAACTGCTCCAAGTGGCTGGGGAGAGGGAAGTCTGGGCCTCCCTACTTAGGCTGCTACCCCCGCGACCCGACCCCGGATAAGCGGAAGAAGATGGATGGATGGATGGATGAATGAGAGGTTCAGTGTCTTGCTTGCCCATTATTATTATTATTAGACCTTTCAGGTTAGTTCCCATTGAGCCTTGAAAATTCATTCACGAGAGACCTGTTAGACCAAGAGTGGACAGACCACCCAAAAGTTTCAGAACGTGGGAGCCAAAGCATTGGAGGACGACTGCTCTAACCACTCAGCCACTGCAGTTGCCCCCAAAATGGATGGATAGTTCAGTTCTTTATACTTTGGATTATTTCCAAGTTAGCTTCAATTCTGACCCTACATAGCCTACTTTCTGGACTTAAAATAACCATAAAGTAAGACAAGATAACTGCATACAGCCCATTATACGCCCATCGACAAACTGTTATAGCAATATTGCCCAGACAAGCAAAGACCTTGTACAACCATTGACCTTGATTTGTAACAATGACCTTAGAGTTGAGTGATGAAAAGATTACGCAACATGCATTCTGGGCATCAAGTTTCATTAAATTATCTTGAGCAGATCAGAAGTTATGGGCAGTACACCTCCAGATGCAGGAAAAGAGCCACCTGCATCATGAAAGACCTCACTCACCCAGCACACTCACTCTTTGCCCCACTCCCCTCAGGACGGAGGTTGAGGAGCATCAAATGTAGAACCACTAGACTGAGGAACAGCTTCTACCCTGAGGCTGTTAGACTCATGAATAAATAAATAATGAGAATAAACACTGCAAAATATCACATCATGCTGATGCTGATCTGTTTTCTTGTTGCTGTGTTCATCTGTGACCATCTGCTCATACAGACTCATGTTCGTGCTGCTGTTTATAATGATGTTTTTCCACTACATTAGGGCTTAGTGTATTACTAGTTGATGTTTTTCTTAGTTAATTCTAGATGTTATTACTGTTTTTCTCTTGCATTTGTTGTTGGATGTAACTGGGACCCCGTGTACATAATCTCGTTTTCATCACATGTACCACATGCGGTGCAAATGACAATAAAGACTCTCTGACTCTCTGACAAGAGAAAGTTTACGAACATATGAATAGACGGAGACCATGAGATGTATCACCTTGAACGTATGTATAAAAAGAAAATGGAATGCATGCATTAGGCATCATGCAGATTCTTAAAAAAG
Organism: Garcialebias charrua; assembly: GCA_038048925.1. Lineage (NCBI taxonomy): Eukaryota > Metazoa > Chordata > Actinopteri > Cyprinodontiformes > Rivulidae > Garcialebias > Garcialebias charrua. The sequence continues at coordinate 30,948 of JBBPBX010007385.1, forward strand.
CTCCTAGAAAACAAAGCTTGTAAACTTGACATAGTTTCAGAATGAATTGCACCATATTTTCCTGTTGACTTGGTAGTCTGACCCATCCTCTAAGACCTTTTGTCCCTCATTGATAATCCTCTTCAGCACAAAAAAAAATGAAAGGATGAAGTCTTATGTTGATGCACTGAATGACAGTGCTGCAATAAAGTGAATTTATTCAGTTGGGTGTTTGCTTAAATTTAAAATCGGTGATGTAAAATACAAAGTACACAACACACCTTTAAAAAGGTTTATTACCCATAGCTTGAAGGTTTAAATCCCTTTACGAGCCATTGAGAGTTCAAAATACAAACAAGGATTTATGAACATTAGCAATCAAGGCCAGAAGTCCACTAATTCAAAACTGCTGCCGGCTGAACAAACTGAAACTACTTAAGAATGGATCCGAACGTCACAAGAAGTGGCAGTGGGACACCAGAAACAAAATCATGTGCCAACAAGAGGTGTCGCCAATGTTCCCCGTCGCTGAAGAATTTGAATAGTGAATGTTTGTAGATTTTTTTTAGATGAGTGTTTTTCAGGACTTGAACTGAAGGGAATGCAAGGAACCTTTATTAATTTTGGGGCAATATATGCAAGTGGGTAGGAGTTACACTGTGCATGTGTGTGTGTGTGTGTGTGTGTGTGTGTGTGTGTGTTGTGTGTTGTGTGTGCGTGTGAGGTAGTTTATTTGTTAATTTATTTTCCTTGTCTGACTGACCACCATGCAGAGTGACAGAGCCTGGTGAGTGGAGGGAGCAATTTTATTCAGGATCAATGGAGGAGCCATGGGGGCGGCCAGAGGTGGCCTTGGACACCATGAATCTTCAGCCATCCCAGTCACTTGAGGAAACATACATTTAAGCATAAAAACCATAAAGCACAGTGTCATCAAATGATTGGGGTAGTGGGTTTATATATACAGGTCCTTCTAAAAAAATTAGCATATTGTGATAAAGGTTAGTATTTTCCATAATGTAATGATAAAAATGAAACTTTCATATAGCCTACAGTATTTTAGATTCATTGCACACCAACTGAAATATTTCAGGTCTTTTATTGTTTTAATACTGATGATTTTGGCATACAGCTCATGAAAACCCAAAATGTATGTCTCAAAAAATTAGCATATTTCATCCGACCAATAAAAGAAAAGTGTTTTTAATACAAAAAAGTCAACCTTCAAATAATTATGTTCAGTTATGCACTCAATACTTGGTCGGGAATCCTTTTGCAGAAATGACTGCTTCAATGCGGCGTGGCATGGAGGCAATCAGCCTGTGGCACTGCTGAGGTGTTATGGAGGCCCAGGATGCTTCGATAGCGGCCTTAAGCTCATCCAGAGTGTTGGGTCTTGCGTCTCTCAACTTTCTCTTCACAATATCCCACAGATTCTCTATGGGGTTCAGGTCAGGAGAGTTGGCAGGCCAATTGAGCACAGTAATACCATGGTCAGTAAACCATTTACCAGTGGTTTTGGCACTGTGAGCAGGTGCCAGGTCGTGCTGAAAAATGAAATCTTCATCTCCATAAAGCTTTTCAGCAGATGGAAGCATGAAGTGCTCCAAAATCTCCTGATAGCTAGCTGCATTGACCCTGCCCTTGATAAAACACAGTGGACCAACACCAGCAGCTGACATGGCACCCCAGACCATCACTGACTGTGGGTACTTGACACTGGACTTCTGGCATTTCCTTCTCCCCAGTCTTCCTCCAGACTCTGGCACCTTGATTTCCGAATGACATGCAAACTTTGCTTTCATCCGAAAAAAGTACTTTGGACCACTGAGCAACAGTCCAGTGCTGCTTCTCTGTAGCCCAGGTCAGGCGCTTCTGCCGCTGTTTCTGGTTCAAAAGTGGCTTGACCTGGGGAATGCGGCACCTGTAGCCCATTTCCTGCACACGCCTGTGCACGGTGGCTCTGGAATCGGCCCTTCTCCACAATCTTCCTCAGGGTCCGGTCACCTCTTCTCGTTGTGCAGCGTTTTCTGCCACACTTTTCCCTTCCCACAGACTTCCCACTGAGGTGCCTTGATACAGCACTCTGGGAACAGCCTATTCGTTCAGAAATTTCTTTCTGTGTCTTACCCTCTTGCTTGAGGTTGTCAATGGCTACGTTCACACTGCAGGTCTTAATGCTCGAATCCGATAAATAAATAAAAATCTGATCTTTTGGTGTGAACGTTCACACTACATTTTATATTCGACCTGCATCAGACCTCCATGACTCCAGTGTGAACGCTCTACATTGCAGAAGCGACCCGCATGCGCAGAAGAAAACATAGCGCGCTGATCAGTGCAGCTGTACATGTGAGAAAATATTAAAAATGAGCTGCCTGCAGCTGTGTTCTGCTCCATGCCTCTTTTGGATCCGCGCTGCGCGCTACGGCTCATGTCTCAGCGCGCGACAGTTTTCAGTGTGTGTTCGTAATTTTGAAGTTGTTCTCCAATCGGGGAAAGCTAAACATCCAAATGATTAAAGGCAAAAACTGAGAAGAAAGCAAGCGAGTGGTGTGTGCGTCTGTCTCACAGCAAGTACAGAGAGCGTCGTCCCCCGCTAGCCCCCACCCCGCTCTGAGCTGCGTGTCCCCTCTGTCTGTACAAACACGCGCGGGCTCAATTAAATGAGCCGCACGTGTTCTGAAAAAGTCAGATGTAAATCACATGAGCGTTCAGACTGCAGTCGCTTTGAAAACATCAGATATATATCTGATTTAAAACCACATACTGAAACGGCCTGGGTCGGATTTGAAAACATCGGATTTGTTGCGTTCAGACTCTCATAAAAAAATCGGATATGGGTCAGATGGGGAAAAAAAAAAATCAGATTTGGGTCGGATTTGCCTGCAGTGTGAA